>WNWK01003203.1:0-175902 GCA_009830355.1 Cherax destructor | reverse complement strand
ACCTGTAAGATGTTAGTCTTGACGTTGAGTTCCTCTTCACTAATGTCCCTCTTGATGATGTCCTAAATTTTCTAAGAGAAAGGCCAATGAAGGTTACTCCATCTCCCTATACCTACTGATGCCTTTCTTTGATCTTATCCCCTTTTGTGTGGACTCAAACCTTTTCTTTCCAAGGAAAATTATTCTCAAACCTTCGGTGTCGCAAAGGGCCTCCTCATCTCCTGTTCTTACTAATCTTTACATGGAATATTTGAAGACTGTTTTCCTACTACTGATTGCCCCTTCACTCTGGCTCCACTATGGATGAATTTTGCCTTGGCCTCATGACTCTAGTCTCTTCCTACCTTTCTTGATGCTTTTATAATCTTGCCCCTTCCATTAAGTTTAAAGCTGAATGAGAATCTAATTCCTTGCTTCCCCTGATGTTCATGTCCACCACTCAGAACAAGTTTTGCCTTTTCCGCGTACCAAGCCATGCACAGGGCATGTAATTCACTACTTTTCTTATCATGCTTCCTCTGTCAAGAAAAGTTTTTTATCTCCTTTCTCCATGCTCTCTGCATTTGTGATCCTCAGTTCCTTGAATCAGAAATTTCCACTTTCATAATTCATTCTCCCCTTGGCTTCCCTTCCATTTAGACTCTGCCTTCTCACGTGCAAATGGACTTGCTTCTCTACCAAACTTCTACCCTGGGAACTCTTCTACCCCTCTGCCTTCCTACATTTCGGTCTTTCTAATCTCAACAACTTTTCCGTTCCTTAGACATCAAACTTACTTTTCGCCAGTCTAACACTCTTTGCACTAACAATTCATACCTCTCCCCCCTCTATAAAGCTCCTGGTGTCTACACTATTTTTGTTCCTCCTGTCCTCTTCAGTACTTCAAAAAAACTGGCCGATTCTTCTGACAAACTTAGGGAGAAATAAAAGTAGTGTTAGGCTTGCCACATTAAAATGCTTTTTTCTTCATGTCAGAGTCACAGTCAACCTACTGATTGGTCTTCTGTAAAACTGTCTACCCTCTTCTAATTTTTAGTCGCCATCTGGTTGAATCCTCCCTTACACACAACTTTCCTTTGTATGAATCTTAGTCCTGGCTTTGTCTCTGTAGATGCCTTCCTTTCCCATTACATTGTAAAATGCTCCAACTTCAGAACACCCATGACTTAACCTGATGCTTTTTTTCCTTCTCCTCTTCCCCCCTTTCCTCTTTCTCCTTTGGGTTTTCCTTTGGGTATTTGTCCTTTATTATTTTTCCCCCTCTGTATTCTTGCTCCTACCCTCTGTGGGCCCTTAATATAATATAATATACTGTAATATAGTTTATTTGACATGATACAAAGATGTACAATGAGTTATGGGAAGGGGGGTGTACATGCCAAAACCCCTTATATGCAGAGTTTGGGCAAACTAAAATTAACTAAACTAAATGGAAAAATTATAGTAAACAATTTACAATACATGTATGATAGTTGATAAATATGAAATTTGAACATAATTTGAACATAACAATTTTGAAACATAATAGTTTTACAATTTTGAAGCATTACAGTTTTATAATATATCAAATAAAATTTATTATTTGAGTAATGCAATTTATTAAATCAGATCAAACAAATCAAATCAATTATTTGTGTTTCAATAACAGTTTATATGGTCATTAGATGAGTTACAAGGAGTACAAGAGTAATGAAAATGGATTTCTTTATTTGGTAATGCTGTAGAAAAAGTTATATTAGGTTCATTAATTATAACAGGTTTATACATTTATGAGATATAAGTTTCAACATTTGAAGATTAAGTTGAGAAATTATTGTTCTTTGAGCAATTGTGTAAGGGGTTTTGAGGCTAGGGGAGTAACACAGTTAATAATGTTATTTTGAGGCAGTGGAAAGTGATTTTTAACTTTTAGGTAATGTTAAGTATTTTGTATTTAGTTTTTGAGTAGGTGGTTTTTCAGCAGAGTTTTGAATTGATGTACAGACAGGGTTTCTTTGGTAATCATAGGTAATGAATTCCAAATTTTTGGGCCTTTAATATGCATTGCTTTTGCATAGTGTGAAATGGATGCGGAACACAAGAGGATCAGTGCCTTGGTTATGTTCATGTGTCCTGTTAAGGTTGGAAGGAGAAGTTTGAGTGGTGGGTTTTTTGAGTTTAGTGTTCTATGTATGTAATAGGCACAGTGTTGGTTCTTGTAAGGTGAGTAAGTTTAGACTTTTTGAATATTGGGGAGTATGTTGTCTGGAGTGAGAATTTGTTATTTCTGACTGCAGCCTTTTGTTGTGTTATTAATGGTCTGAGATGATTTATTGTTGTTGAGCCCCATGCGCAGATTCCTTAGGCGAGATAGGGGGGAAATGGGAATGATACAGGGAAAGGAGACCTGGTTGTGGAACATAGTACCTTATCTTGATAGTATTCCACAGTCTTGGAGACTTTCTTGGAAATTTGTTTAATGTGTCTGAAATTTGAGGCCTTCAAGGTGGATTCCTAAGAATCCACCTTGCAGTGCTCCTCTTTTTAGTATTTGACTGACTCCACTACTACTACTTCCACCACTTCCTCTCTTGTTCCCATCAATGTCTGCTGGCCTATAAAACTCCCTCCTTTTTTGCAAGTGTGATTTGAAAATGGTCCCAAGTCGACCGAAACGCTCGTAAGCCTTTCTTTATATACAGTGGACCCCGGTTAAGGCCAAATTGCTCCAGAATGCTGTTCAAGTGCACACGAACGAATTTATTAACATAAGGAATAATGTAAATTAGATTAGTCCTTTGGACCCCCAAATATACACTTACAAAAGCACTTACAAAAATACACTTACATAATTGTTAGTGTTTAAGCAGGCCGTTAACCGGGGTCCACTGTATGTATGTGGGTTATTTGTGTATTGTCCAGTGCCTTTGAAGACAGCCAGGGTCTATAGGTAATCCCCTTATGTATGCTAGAGGCAGGAACAGTTTTGGTCCCCGGACACATTTTTGTCTTTCAGTGTACCATGGCATCCCTGCTTTTTTGGGGGGAATGTTGCATCCCTGCCGAGCCTTTTGCTTTCATAGGGAGTGATTTTATGTAAGTTTGGTAAATCTCTAGGATTTGCCAAGTGTATATCATCATGTATTCTCTCGCCTGCGTTAAAGGGAATACAAATCAAGGGACTTCAACCGTCCCAGAATTTAGGTAACTTATCGACTTATGTGTGCTGCAAAAGGTCTTTTGTACACCTCCAGGTCAGTAATTTCATCTGCCTGAAGGGGGCAGTTAGTGTACAGCAGTATTCCAAATTTCTTGTTTCTGACAGATTAGCAATTTTAAATATGTCATTAAACACATGGATATAATAGTCATACAGAGAAAATAAATTATGATTTAACCTACAAACCCAAAAAAAGGCAAATATAAGGTTGATTTTACCAAATAAAATCAAAGGGTAAAACTGGAAGGAAATAACTTCCCCCATAATAATTAATATACCCATCATAGTCTTCTTCTCAGGAGCTGTGCAGTTGATTTACATTAATATTATTACATTCATGGATGGAAGAGCTATACGCTATTGAGGTCATACAGTACCTGGGGAAATAGGTAAATTTAATTCAGGTATAATTACACAAACTTTAAATGATTACATCTGTCTTACATAATGTTAAACTATTTTGGATTGCCAAAAAAAAGTAAAGTGAATTATTTCCAGTGAGGTTCTTTGGGTGGCAATCATATTCGATGTAAGGAAGGCAACGTCAGGCTTAGTTCCTATATTAAGAACCCTGACCAGCATCAAGGAACTTTCTCCAGGAATACTGTATTTAGAGATTCCTCTCCCGATGACGGTACACAGTGCGTTTTGCACGAAGTGTTTATACATTCATCCCATCATTGTTCTACATCAGCCTACATGTTTATCAATATCTCAAGGTATAATACATATTGGCACTTACATTTCATCCAGTATGAAGGATACACACTACCTATTTCTCAAGAAATATCGAAATATCTTCTAATTTTGCGATTATTTCCAAAATGTCCGCTGTGTTCACACGTCATAGTCGTTCTTGTAAGGCGAGCATCCGTATCCACCGGAGAATCCACAACCCAAAATCTGGATTCTGACTTTAGTTTGCTAGTGATAAAATCCCTTTATGGAATCCACGGTTCGTTTATTATTTAAGTTAACAGGGTTATCACAAACTTCCATTTTAATTTTTCAATGTCTGCATTAAGGATTGGCTGTATTAGGTTATCCTAAGTTAAATCTGCGTAATTTGATAGTAATGAATACACATAACAACTATGCGCCTAGTGGAACAAGTTTGTAAAATAATATTCTCTGTAAAATCACATGTAGATTTCTTTGAATAATAATAAACTCATTTTACCTTTCTCAATAAACCTTATCATAATTACATTTTATCTTAATCAACTGATAAGGGCTCTGGTGGTCTGGTGGCTAAAGCTCTCGCTTCACACGGCGAGGGCCTGGGTTCGATTCCCAGCCAGGGCAGAAACATTGGGCGTGTTTCTTACACCTGTTGTCTATGTTCCCCATCAGTAAAATGGGTACCTGGGTGTTAGTCGACTGGTGTGAGTCGCATCCTAGGACACTGACCTAATCTGCCCGAAATGCTCAGCATAACAAGGGACTTTCTATATAGTAATATGTCATTGATGTCAGCTAGGACTGTATACCATGTACATGTACTTGTAGTAAATAAAGATATTATTATTATTATAACTGTATTATTTATTTACTATAATTTAATTCCAGAGAGTGTGGTCCATACCAACGTAAAATACGTTTACACAATGTATTTTTCTGTACCTTTAGGACCAATTAACAAACAATAAACACCTATACAAAGTGTAGTTTACATGTAATAAAATATTGTTAAGCACTAAGAATGCCACAAGCATGCATGAACATCTCAGACAAACTAATCCTAATTATGTATTACATACTACTTATTAGACAGGATGGATAATGAGAACCTTCAAAACTAGGGATGCCAAGCTCATGATGACATTCTTCAGGTCGTTTGTTCTATCTAGGCTGGAATATTGCTGCACACTAATAGCACCTTTCAAGGCAGGTGAAATTGCTGACCTAGAAAATGTACAGAGAACCTTCACGGCACACATAACTGCGATAAAACACCTCAATTACTGGGAACGCTTGAAGTTCCTCAACCTGTACTAACTAGAACACAGGCAGGAGAGATACATGATTATATACACTTGGAAAATCCTAGAGGAATTAGTACCAAACTTGCACATGAAGATCACTCCTATGAAAGCAAAAGACTCGGCAGAGGATGCAAAATCCCCCCAATGAAAAGCAGGGGGTGACACTAGCACGATAAGAGACAACACAATAAGCGTCAAGGGCCCAAGAGTGTTCAACTGCCGCCCAACATACATAAGGGGGATTACCAATAGACCCCTGGCTGTCTTCAAGCAGGCACTGGACAAGCACCTAAAGTTAGTACCTGACCAGCCGGGCTGTGGCTCATACTTCGGTTTGCGTGTGGCCAACAGTAACAGCCTGGTTGATCAGGCCCTGATCCACCATGAAGCCTGGTCACAGACTGGGCCACGGGGGCGTTGACCCCCAGAACCCTCTCAGGTATACTTCAGACATAATAATATCTTTATTTCTACATGTACATGTACAAGGTATACAGGCCTAGCTGACATCAATGACATACTACTATAGAAAGCCGCTTGTTATGCAGAGCATTTCAGGCATATTAGGTCAATTTTTTTCCAGGATGCGACCCACACCAGTCGACTAACACCCAGGTACCCATTTTTACTGATAAGTGAACATAGATAACAGGTGTAAGGAAACATGCCCAATGTTCGATTCCCTTAGGGTGGCCCTGTGGCCTTGCTGGCAAAGTTCTCGCTTCACACACGTAGGTCCCGGGTTCGATTCCGTGCGGTAGAAACATTTCAACGCGTTTCCTTGCACCTATTGTCCTGTTCACCTAGCAGCAAATAGGTACCTGGGTGTTACTCGACTGGTGTGGGTCGCATCCTGGGGACAAGATTGAGGACTACAATGGAAATAAGACAGACAGTCCTCGATGACGCACTGCCTTTCTTGGTTATCCTGGTGGCTAACCCTTCGAGGTTAAAAATCCAAACGAAATCTTATTTTATCTTATCTTTGACGGGAATCGAACTCGGACATTAAGCGTGTAAAGCGAGAGCTTCTGCCACGGGCCACCAAAATAACCCATCAAAAGGCTGCAGTCAGAATGATAACAAATTCCCACTCTAGACAGCATACTCCACCAATATTCAAAAGCCTAAAACTACTCACCGTAAAGAACATTCACACTTATTCTTGTACCTACTACATACATAGAACTCTACACTCTAATATAAACCCTCCGCTCAAAATTCTCCTCACCAACTTTAATAGGACCCATGACCACAACACAAGACACAGATCACTTTTGATATACTCCGTGTCAATATCAACCTATGTTGATATTTTCCCATAAGATAATTTCAATTTTACTATTATGTTATCATCCTACTTGTTACAATGTAATATCATCATATTGTAATTTGAACAAATTTATACGGTTACAATCTAATATTTAACTAAAACAAACTCAATCAATTTCTCTAGTATTAAGTACATAGTCTATAAGCCATTAGATTAAGCTGCCCTAATGCCATGGCATGTTAGTGGCTCTCCTTGCACTTCAATTCATGATTGTAATTACAAAATCTCGATGTAAACTTGCAATGAAATAAAAATTCTCATTCTCATTCTCATTGAGTGGTAAAAAATTAATTATGCCTTATTATTAAAAAGAGAGGTAGCAAATATATTAGTATTAGTACAATTTACAATAATTGTTTTTTTATGCATTTAACACCTAAATACTAGCTGATGACAAAATTAGAGTTACATTCCTAGTAAGTAAGTAAGTTTATTCAGGTATACACAAATACATTTACATAGATTATCATACATGCAGCATATGTGTAGAGAACCTAGGATAACCTAAAAGTCAGAGGACTTATTTCCATTGGGGTCCTTTTAGTACCTTAATATTATACATTGTAGGAGTCTTAACACAAAAATATAATAGTGTGAAGGTTTATTTTGGTAGTCGCATTATGCAACCCATGCCCACCCTGAAGTTTACCTGGAGTTTACCCTGTGGTGATAGTTACCCCCATACCCACCTTGTGGGTGGTAGTTTCCCCATGCCCATCCTGCATGTGATAGTTACCCAGTACCCACAGAGTGGGTATTGGGTATCACCCACTCTGAGTAACTATCACCCACTCTGGAGTAACTATCACCCACTCTGGAGTAATTATCACCCACCTGGAGTAACTATCACCCACTCTGGAGTAACTATCACCCACTCTGGAGTAACTATCACCATCTGAGAACTATCACCCACTCTGGAGTAACTATCACCACTCTGGAGTAACTATCACTCACTTGAGTAACTATCACCCACTCTGTGGTGACAGTTACTCCAATACCCATCCTGTATGTGATAGTTACTCCCATACCCACCCTATGGGTGGGTGATAGTTGCCCCATACCCATTCTGTGGGTGATAGTTCCCCATGCCCATCCTGAATGTGATAGTTACTCCCAAAACCCACCCTGTGGGTAGTAGGTTACTCCATACCCATCCTGTGGGTGATAGTTACCCAATACCCACCCTGTGGGTGGGTGATATTGCCCCATACCCATCCTGTGGGTGATAGTTACCCCATGCCTACCCTATGGGTGATAGTTACCCCAATACCCACCCTGTGGGGATGATAATTGCCCCATACCCACTCTGTGTGTAATAGTTACCCCATGCCCATCCTGTGGGTGATAGTTACCCAAATACCCATCCTGTGCGATAGTTTCCAATACCCTCCTGTAGGTGGGTGATAGTATACCCATACCAGATTTTTTTTTGCATAACAATTGGCATTTCCATGAATGACAAAATTAGTGTTAAGCAATCTCTGTAACATTGATGTTCGGTAATCAAAAGATTAAACACATAATGGGTCCAGAGACCGGGATCCACTGTGTCCTGGAACACGTATCTTATGAGTACTGGTCAGGTAGGAAAGTTAAGGGCACGTCAGTTCCCGTTTTCAATAATATGTTATTTTTTTCCTATAACTACCTTGTCCATAATTACTATCGCATTTGCTTGCTTTCTAAGGTGTCTAGATCTTTCCAATTCATGATATACCTTAAAATCTTTGACATTGTTTGGCAGAGGTCTGAGCAAAGCTAAGACCCTACAACACAATTGTCCTCAAAGATTTGTTAAGTTATACCATACATTAAGGAAAGATCCTGGACTTCACCTTAGGAAAGCAGACAAAGCAAATGCGATAGTAAATGGACAAGGTGATATAGGGGGAAATAAACATGATATTAGGAGACAGGGAAACTCAAGCGCCTCTTAAGACGTGGTGAAAGGTGTGTCACCATACTTCAGTGCTCTATGACCCTTATGGGTTTAGTACTTATAATAAAAATAAGATTATTTAGATTTTGCCACCGAAGTGGCTAGTTTATTGTTCACCCCATATCCATCCTGTGGACGGTAGCGCAAGAGCATATGGATACACACAAGGCAGAATCCATACTTCAGTGGTATAGAAAAGGAATGGTTGTAATCATAACCATGATTTTTAAAGAGGTGATCGGTAACCCAGCGGAAGTCCTCGGTCAGATAACCAAAGTTCCAGCTGTGGGTCATCATATGACTATGACCCGCGTCAGGAAATACTTGTCCTGTTTCCTGACAAATATTATACCTACCTACCTTGAGTGGTAGGATTCATACGGCTACCAGGCCTCTGTAGCCCTTAACTCAACACCAACTAAAAGGAGACTTACTCGCTGACCTTGACAGTTCGTGCACATCCCTGTATCCTAGACATCGATGGCATAATCACTAAATAATTTTTAAGGGCGCTTGTTTGTGCTCATTTTTTCGGGTATAGATTATGGGGCACCAGACACAAGTTTTTCTTCTTGTGACTTTTTCTCGAGCTCTTTGAGTGAGCCTCTCCTAATGTAGCGTGAGTGTCTCGCACTTCCCAGGGTTTAGGTAGCCAGTTCTTGTTTGAAAGGGTTGTTTCGGCTCAGTCAATACTTCAATACTTATTCAAGTTTGGGAATTATTTCAGCCCCAGACACTGGAAGACAAGGCTCTACACAACTTGCTATATAGAAGCCCTTATTTACAAACAACAACAATCACGTATTTGACATACGTCGTCCTGGTGAGTCTTCTAATTCTTCTTGGTAATATAAGCATCATTAATAATCATTTTAATTTATTAACAGACAATGCAGTTTTCTATCCTTCAATTATTCAGGGATTATTACAATTTGAAAATGAAAATGAAAATTCTTGGCTTCATATCAAGAAGTATAAATAATAGTCCAAGGCTTATACTTCTATTTTATATATCTTTGGTAATGCTTCATTTACATTACGTTGGTCATTTCTGGTCTCCATATTTCAGAATGTACATAAATACACTGAAAAATATGCAGAGAAATGCACTGGAAAATATACAGAGGAATGATGTTGGTCCCATATATCAGAAACCTTTCCTACGAAGAGAAGCCGAAGGCATTGAATTTCCACTCTCTGGAAGGATGTAGAATTGGGGGAGAATAAATAAAGAGGACATAAATACATGCTGAAGATATAAAAGAATAGAGTAGCAATACTATGGCTGGAACAGCTCACCAAAAGTCCGCACTTAAGAGAGGAACCTTATGACAACATTTTGGTCAGTCCTGGAACATTGTCAAGTTATAGCAATGGTTCAGGATGGACAAAGTACATGTTTTTGGTGAGGTTATGAACATGTATAACCAAGACAGGACTTACAGCAATGGCTTTAAGTTGGACCTATTTAGATTATAAAGTATATAGGTTTAGTTTTTTAGTTTGATATCTTTATTATGCACCCCCATACCCATCCTGTGGGCGGTAGTCAAAAGATTACGAGGTACATAATGGGTCCAGGGACTGGACCTCAAAGTTTGATAGCTGAGCAAGTTACAAAGGTAATGAACTCAGATGGTCACAATCATGACAAGTTACAAAGGTATTTGCAGATTACAGAGGTATATATAGGGTCCAGAGACTGGGCCCCAAAGTTTTGATAGCTGAACAAGGTACAATGGTAATGAATTCACTAGTTACAAGGTAATGAATCATGTAAGTAAATTTACTTACGTCTGTACATGGTTGCACTCATGAACAAATTATAAAGCAATGAGCAATCTATTAGTCTACACCCAGCCACAACTGTAATGAGTTATTGGTGCAAATTTTAATTGTTGGGTCACACACACACACACTATACATATACACATACATATACACACACATACACACACATACATGTATATACATACACACATACATACACATACCTCACTAAGGAATCATTCAAGACTCTGTATACCATATGCTCAGGCCCATACTGGAGTATGCAGCACCAGTTTGGAACCCACACCTGGTCAAGCACGTCAAGAAATTAGAGAAAGTGCAAAGGTTTGCAACAAGACTAGTCCCAGAGCTAAGGGGATTGTCCTATGAAGAAAGGTTAAGGGAAATCGGCCTGACGACACTAGAGGACAGGAGGGTTAGGGGAGACATGATAACGACATATAAAATACTGCGAGGAATAGATAAGGTGGACAGAGACAAGATGTTCCAGAGAGGGGACACAGAAACAAGGGGTCACAATTGGAAGTTGAAGACTCCTATGAGTCAAAGGGATGTTAGGAAGTATTTCTTCAGTCAGAGTTGTCAGGAAGTGGAATAGCTTAGAAAGCGACATAGTGGAGGCAGGAACCATACATAGTTTTAAGACTAGGTTTGATAAAGCTCATGGAGCAGGGAGAGAGAGGACCTAGTAGCAATCAGTGAAGAGGCGGGGCCAGGAGCTATGACTCGACCCCTGCAACCACAAATAGGTGAGTAAATAGGTGAGTACACGTTTCAATGCTTTATTTACAGGAGCAAAGTCAGGGTATTTTTCCAGAATGGTCTGTAATATACCACTGTGGATAAAATACTTTGACATATCTTGAACATTTCTGAGTGAGTAGTCTCTGAATTCATTAATTTTATCGCACTCCATTACATAATGACGCAGGGTGTGACAATAATCCAACTGGCAAAGTTTACATCTTGTTTGGTCTACATCTGGTGGTGGTGATGTACTAGTGGTGAAGTACTGGTTTGGCAATATACATAGTTGTAAATGAATGGAACAAACTCAATAAATTCAACTCTTATCTTGATAGAGAGCAAATGCAGCTCATACAAATATAAACTGGTGGGAACCCCGGTTGGGAGTGAAAATACTAGTCCAGCTGCATGATTCAATGCAGACTGAAGTCTGGGGGTAAGAAAATGGTTTAGACTATTAACATATACAAACAAACAAACAAACAAATTTTATTTCATTGCAGGTTACATGGGTATTGGAAGTTACAATGTAAATTGAGTGCAAGGAGAGCCACTGACATGCCATGGCATTAGGGGCAGCTTATTCTAGTCCTTAAAAACTAGGTACTTAATATTAGAGAAATTTATTGAGTTTATTCTAGTTAAAAATTATTTTCAAAATTACAATATGATGAAATTTTACTGTTTAAATTATTATATAATGATATTAGATCTTAGATTGTTACAGGTGTTAAGATTCTTGAATGATAATATGGAATTGAGATTATCTTAAGGAAAATAACATTGAGCATTTTTGACATTAACTTATAATATGAGTAGGGGTAACATAATAGTAACATATTATTAAAAATTGAGATTATCGTATAGGAAAGTAACAATGAGCATTTTTCAAAGTAGTTTATAGCATGATCATTTAGGTTTGGGTGAGTAGGTGGTTTTTGAGTTGAGTCTTAAATTGATTTTCAGACAAGATTATCTTAATATTTACTGGTAATGAATTCCAGATTCTGGGGCCCTTTATGTGCATAGAATTTTTACATAGGTTGATATGAACACGGGGTATATCAAAAGTGATCTGTGTCGTGTGTTGTGGTCATGGGTCCTATTAAAGTTGGTGAGGAGAGTTTTGAGCAGAGGGTTTATATTAGAGTGTAAAGTTTTATATATGTAGTAGGCACAAGAGTAAGTATGAATGTTCTTTACGGTGAGTAGTTTGAGACTTTTGAATATTGGTGGAGTATGCTGTCTAGAGTGGGAATTTGTTATCATTCTGACTGCGGCCTTTTGTTGTGTTATGAGTGGTCTAAGGTGATTTAACGTTGTTGATCCCCATGCACAGATTCCATAGGTGAGATACGGGTAGATAAGTGAATGATAGAGTGCAAGGAGAGCTGATTGAGGTACATAATAGCGTATCTTTGATAATATGCCTACTGTCTTCGAGATTTTCTTGGAAATTTGTTGTATATGTGTTTGGAATTTAAGGCTACTGTCAAGGTGGATTCCTAGGAATTTTCCCTCTGTGAGTCTTGTGATGGGTGTACCATTAAGTGTTATGTTAAGTGGAACATTTGTGACTTTGCTTCCAAACTGTATGAAGTAGGTCTTGTCAGTATTGAGAGTAAGCTTGTTAGTCGTCATCCATGTTGATATTTTCTGTAATTCGGCATTAACAGTGTTGGCCAGTATAACTGGATTTGGGTGAGAGAAGACATATGTTGTGTCATCTGCAAATAAAATGGGTTTGAGTAGTTGTGATGCATTCGGTAGGTCATTTATGTAAATGAGGAATAGGAGTGGCCCCAGGACACTTCCTTGAGGGACTCCGATTGTAATTGGTTGTGTGGAAGAGTTCTCTCCATTTGTGTACACGTATTGGCTTCTGTTGGTGAGGTATGATTTTAGGTAGTTGAGTGGGTGCCCCCTTATACCATAGTGTGCTAATTTTGTGAGCAGTAAATCATGGTCGACTGTATCAAAAGCTTTGCGGAGATCAATGAAGATTCCCAGTGGGACTTCTTTTTCTCAAGTGCTGTATATATTAACTCCAACATGTGTGTAATAGCATCGTTTGTGCTCTTGTTTGTCCTGAATCCAAATTGACAGGGGTTGAGTACATTGTGTGAGACGAGGTAGGAATAGATTTGTCTATGAATTAATTTTTCGAAGATTTTAGAAAGCAATGGTAAATTAGAAATTGGTCTATAATTATTCAGGTCTGTTTGATCACCTCCTTTGTGGATCGGGGTGACCCTAGCTATTTTGAGAATTGATGGAAAGGTAGAGGCTTCAATGGATTTATTGAATAGTGTTGCTATGATTGGTGACAGTACCTGTGAAGCTTTTTTGTACATAAAAGTTGGTAGGCTGTTTATGTCTCCTGCCTTGTTTTTAAGGGTGTTGATTATGAGCGAGACTTCAATTGGGTTGGTAGGAGCTAGGAATAGCGTATTAGGGTAGGTGTTTGTGAGGTAGTCTGTTGGACGGTGATCCTAGGTGATCCTAGGGATGGGACTTATCCTCCCCTTCCATGGATCAAATGTGAATGCTTCCCATTTCCCAGGCACTCTATAACCCCTGTGGATTAAGCACTTTTCCCTGAGTAAGATGGATAACAGTGATAGAAGTCAGAGATGCATCCCTCATTGTCCCTATTACAATAATTTAATATTTGCTTAATAACATTTCAGGAATGATGTCGGCAGAACCAGATTATGGAGCTGCTCTTGGGCTCATCAAACACCTTCCTACAGAGGAACTTCGTGATCTTGTGAACAATGATGATAAGCTCACTGAGCTTATGAAGGACCTACCACAGGTTTGTTCCAGTATATAGTTTAAGACCAGTCTGATGTACAGTATTTTACGGTGTTAGATACCTTATATAATGATGAATTGGGAGGGTATGTGAAGGAAGGAAATTAAAAGTGAACATAGGAAAGAGCAAGGTGATGAGGGTAACAATTGAGTTAGGTAATGAAAGATTGGATATCAGATTGAAGAGATGGAGTATGGAGGAAGTGAATGTGTTCAGATATTTGGGAGTGGACATGTCAGCAGATGAGGTGTACCATAGAATTGATGAAGGGAAAAAGGTGGGTGGTGTATTAAGGCATTTGTGGAGACAAAGAACATTATCCATGGAAGCAAACAGGGAAATATATGAGAGTATAGTGGTACCAACATTCTTATATTGGTGTGAATCATGGGTTGTGAATCTTGCAGCAAAGCGGTATATGTACTTGGAGTATACCTGGAGGGTGTTTTGGGGGTACACCTGAATTATACCTGGAGAGGGTTTTGGGGATGAACTCCCCAGTGGCCTGGTCCATGAGCAAGCCTCGTGGTGGATCAAGGCCTGATCAACCAAGCTGTTACTGACGGCTGAATGCAAACGAATGAACGTATAACCACAGCTCGGTTGGTTGGGAACTGACTTTAGGTGCCTGTCCAGCTCCTTCTTGAAGACAGCCAGGGGTTTATTGGTAATCTCCCTTATGTATGCTGGGAGGCAGTTGAACATTCTTGGGCCCCTGACACTTACTGTGTTGTCTTTAGCATACTCATGGTGTGCTTGCTTTTCATTGGGGGTATGTTGCACCACCTGCAGAGTCTTTTGCTTTCATAGGGAGTGATTTCTGCGTGCAGATTTATGACTAGTCCCTCTTAAGATTTTCTAAGTGTATATTATCATGTATCTTTCTCACCTGCATTCCAAGGAGTACATGTCAAGGGACTTCAACTATTCCCAGTAATTTAAGTGCTTTATTGTACTTTTACGTTCTCTGTATATTCTCCAGGTCTACATTTTCACCTGTCTTGAAAGGAGCCATTAATGTACAGCAATACAGCCTCTCCTCACTTAGCGACGTACTCGTTTACCAATGCCTCGGACTTACGACGGGCTCTCTGACCAGTATTCATACCTAATTAATGTATATTAGAGCTGATTTCCTCTATTCTGTTTATTTCAGTATACAGTACACTACTGTATAAACATTTAAAACTATGCCAGAAATGTAATAAATGGTGCAAAGGTGACATTAAAAGAATATCAGAGTTGGTTGGCACAAACTCATTACTATTATAGTATGCTCCTCACTTAGCAACGAATTCATTTAACGATGTAGTCTTAGGAACAGAGCGCAGTCATTAAGTGAGGAGAGGCTGTATTGCAGCCTAGAAAGAACAAGCGATTTGAAGGGAATCATCATTGTCTTGGCATCCCTAGTTTTGAAGGTTCTCATTATTCATTCTATCATATTCCTAGAAGATGTGGTAGAGACATTGTTGTGATCTTTGAAAGTGAGATTCTCTGACATTAGTTTTTTGCTGTACTTTTTGGTTGGAATTTGTTTTATACTCCGATCCAGTTTTTATTTCCTAGAGTTTTCCATTGCGGAGTAATTGAAATTTGACTTCATTGAATTTCATATTGTTCTCTGAGGCCCATTTAAAGACTTAGTTAATGTCCCCTTAGAAATTTACAGTGTTCTCAATGGATGACACTTATGCAAATTCTGGTATCATCGGCAGAGGAGAACACATTGCTGTGGCTTACATATCTGTCTATGTCAAATATGAGGATGAGGAAAAGGATTGGAGTGAGTACTGTACCTTGTGGAATAGAGCTTTTCACTGTAGCCACCTCTGACTTTATTCTGTTTACTATTATTCTTTGTGTTCTATTTGTTAGGAAGTTATAGATCCATCTACCCACTTTTCCTGTTATTCCTCTATCACATTTTGTGTGCTATTACACCATGATTGCACTTGTTGAAGGCTTTTGCAAAGTCTGAGTATATTACATCTGCATTTTGTTTGTCCTCCAGTGCATCGAAGTCCTTGTTATAGTGGTCCAGTAGTTGTGAGAGGCAGGAGCAAGTTGCTCTAAACCCATGCTGCCCTGGGTTGCACAATTGTTGGATATCCAAGTGATTGGCTATCTTGCTTCTTGGAACCCTTTCAAAGATTTTTATGATGTGGAACATTAGTGCTCTGTCTGGAGGCAGTGAGGAAGTGTCCGAGGGCAATGTGTAATGTAAATATTATGCAGAGAATTTGTAGCTTGCAAATTAGGAGGTGTGGAGTTACTGAAAGTATTATCCAGAGGGTGGAGGAGGGGTTGTTGATGTGGTTTGGACATTTGAAGAGGATGGAGCAAAATAATGTGACTTGGAGAATGTATAAATCTGTAGTAGAGGGAAGGTGGAGTAGGGGTCTGCCTTCAGAAAGGTTGGAGGGAGGGGGTAAAGAGGTTTTGTGTGCAGGGGGCTTGGATGTCCAGCAGGCATGTGTGAGCATGTTAGATAAGAATGAGTGGAGGCAAATGGTTTTAGAGACTTGACGAGTTGTTGGAGTGTGAGAAAGGATTCAAGGAAACTAGTTAGCAGGACTTGACTCCTGGAGGTGTAAAGTGTAGTGCCTGCACTCTGAAGCAAGGGTGGAGATATTTGTAGTTTGGGGAGGCATCTGAACTGTTGTATTGGCATGCCTCTGGCAAGGCAATCATGGAGTGAATGATGGTGAAAGTGTTTCTTTTTTAGGGTCACCCTACCTCAGTGGGAGATGGCCATTGTGTTAGAAAGAAAAACCATGTTTTTCTGTAAATGAAAAAGAAGAGTGTAAGAATGAATATCATTACAGTTAAAATCAGTCCAGTTAAGATCACAGTGCCAAAGGTAATGATTTTTTTATATTATAATTTTGAAATTCACAATAGGTATAGCTTATTTATTGTTTTGCCATTTTTATGTAATGTTACTTTATTTACAAATCTTCAGAAAGTCTTTGTTGATTTCAAATTTAAAAACTTGTGTAGGCTTAGAAAAATCTGTTGAATTTTGAGTCTAAGTGTATTATATTGGATGAAAAACTTTCTGTTTGAAAGGAAAGTGCAAGCAGCAAGAAGAAAAATGTTGTCATGGGAAAATGTTGCTTAGACAATAGTTGGATGATGATACAGTAGTTAATGTATACTAGTGCCATGTACAGTGGACCCCCGAGTAACGAACAAAATTCATTCCAGAAGCCTGCTCAAGTGCCATTACCGAACGAATTTACTCCCTTAAGAAATAATGTCAGGTAGGTTAGTCCATTTCAGACCCCCAATAATACACTTACAAAAGCACTTACAGTATTATACTTACATAATTGTACGATTTCCAGGGTGTTCGTTACTCGGGGTCCACTGTATAACAATAGAAATGGGAGAAAGTTACATAAAGAATATAGATTGTGTGATAAAATATTGAAAGCCTAAGACAAAAGAACAATCTTTGAATAATTATAGACAAAGAATACCACTGGAAGATCGCACAAATGCATTGATGAGGAACTTGTATTCTACACTCACAAACCAAAATACAGTGGACCCTCGGTTTTCGTCGATAATTCTTTCCAGAATGCTGTTAGAGTGCCGTTACCGAACGAATTTGTTCCCATAAGGACGAATGTAAATTAGATTAGTCGTTTCAGACCCCCAAAAATACACTTACAAAATCACTTACAAAAATACACTTACATAATTGTTCAGGTTGGGAGCTGTACGAAAACCGAGGGTCCACTGTACCTTCTTGATATATGTATGTTAAATTTATATAAAAGAATTTCACAACATACCAGTTAGGTAAGCCAAAATTGGTATACTTACTGTGTAATGTATAATTTACTTGTGGTTATTTAACTTTTGTCATGGCTATATGTACCAACATTTTGTCACATTTTACAGTACCTAACTGTATTGAAAAATACATCACATTATCTTCTTGAAGAATGATATTAACATACTGTACAAGTGTTCTTTCATATTAGTGGTATTTATTAACTATTATTTTAATGTTACAGGTAAGTAATTTTGCATTTTAGATAAAACTGGTAATGAAGAAGCCTATCTAAAGATTAACTATGTATATTATCCTCCAACAGATGAAGAACTTAGCGAGTGAACAAGAAATGTTACTAGCAGCAAACAAATCCTTGGCAGAATTCAATTTGTCCCTTGAACCTAAATTGTCACAGGTAACTGATAATTTATCATTGAACTGTGTATTAGTTAGCCTATTGTAATAAGTTTCTTGATCATGTAATTAATCTGGTGAAAGCACTAACTGGAACTGAAAATTTTCTTTTGTCTGGATTCAGAGTTGGTACATATATTTTGGGGCACATGATATGCTTAGGATTCTGAAGAATAGGTAAATTTGGTACCACATTGTAACTATTAATTTATGAAAAATCAAGTGCCTTTATAATATTGATTATTTCTAGCAGAAAATTTGAATTTTTGTTGTTGGGTAAAGGGTTGTAATGGTCCTGCGTCGAAGTATGGAGTGAAGTCCTTAAAGATTGTCCACATGGTATTGGCTCCAAAAAAAATTTCATATGTATACCACAATGCCCTGGTGGATGGCCAGGCCATGACTCCATGCAGGAGAGGAAAAGAGAAGCACCACATGTTTAAGGAGGTGGGGGACCCAGACATTAAAGTTCAAGTCAAGAAGTAGGAGGATTAGAGCAGATATTCCACAGAATTGGATTGGGCGGGATTTCACAGACAGGCCCCTCAAGGGAGGTTCCTTGACATTGGTGAGGGGCTCTTGATCTAGGGAATTGGATCTGTGCTCCAGTTCCCTGAATTGAGCCTGAATACCTTCCATTTCCCCTTCCCCACATGTGCTGTATAATCCTACGGGTTTAGTGCTCCTCCATGATTATTCTTCTTTCAACAAATCGGCCGTTTCCCACCGAGGCAGGGTGACCCAGAAAGAAAAACAAAACTTTCTCTTTTTAACTTTAGTAATGTATACAGGAGGGGTTACTAGCCCCTTGCTCCCGGCATTTTAGTCGACTCTTATGACACGCATGGCTTATGGAGGAAGAATTCTGTTCCACTTCCCCATGGAGATAAGAGGACATATGAACAAGAACTAGTAAGAAAATAGAAGAAAACCCAGAGGGGTGTGTATATATATTCTTGTACATGCATGTGTAGTGTGACCTAGGTACATATAAGTAGAAGTAACAAGACATACCTGAAATCTTGCATGTTTATGAGACAGAAAAAAGACACCAGCAATCCTACCATCATGTAAAACAATTACAGGCTTTCGTTTTACACTCACTTGGCAGAACGGTAGTACCTCCCTGGGCGGTTGCTGTCTACCAACCTACTACCTAGTTCCCCCATGATTATATAATAATAATTTACAGACAGGAAGTGCTGGCAACAAGTTGAAGGTAATGGAGATAGGCCACTAGAGCCCAGTTAGTGGCATGCCCACAGGAATATACTGTACATACCTTTAAAGGACCAACTGAGCTAAGTGCTGAGGACCAGAGTGAAGATTCCATATCTGCCTGCCAGAGGCACCATAGTTAAAAACAGGAGAAATAATGCAATTGGTGACACTATTAAGATCACTTCTTGTGTTCTCTTACCTAGAGTACTGTTTGGTGTTGATGGCTTTGTTCAGCACTGGAAAGAGAGAGAGTAAGGAGAAAGAGAGAATGATGAAAAAATACCTCGTTAGTTCTTCCATCAAGATGAAAAGAAATGTGTTCATAAATGGATGTTTAACAAAAAAGCAACAATATACTGTATAGGCTAAGAAACTCAAGCATGAGCGTGAGGACAGCATTCATCACTGCTTCGTCCAAGATGGCAAAATCATAGTTAAAAATCAGCCACAGGTTGTACGTATGAAATACAAATTAGCAGAATTCCTTAGATATGCAGGCTTGACTGAGACTTTGTAGTCCATAGCTCATACCTATTAATGTCCACGCATAGTACAATGTACTCGCAGTGCCATTAATTTGTGCAGTTAATAGTGCTATTCCTACACTTTTTTATTGATAAATTCTTTTGTTTATACATTTTGTTATAGATAAATTCTTTTGTTTTTTTATATTCCATATACAGTGGTACCTCGACTTACGATGGTCCCCAAACACACCCATTTATGTAAGTTTATTTTTTTAAATGCTTTTGTAAGTGTAATTTTGGGGGTCTAAACGGACTAGTCTATTTTACATAATTTCTTAAGGAGATAAATTCGTTTGGTAATGGCACTTGAACAGCATTCTGGAATGAAAAAATATCGTAAGTCTTATTTTGTGTTATAAGTTACTTTATCATAGACTTGTAATCTGTACATTGTCCTTATTTTCATACCTGATTTTGTTTTTTAATAGTCATACTAGCTAATTACGTTATTCCTTTCTCACTCCACTACTCATACCTCACATGCTGGTGTGTGATTTATCTGTAAAAACCTGCATTTGTGGTCACAGTGGTGGTCCATGCTAACTTCCTTATGGTGTATAGAAATATACCTAGTAGGATGAGTCTTATTAGAGCCAGCTGGCCCAGTGGTTAATGCACTGGCCTGTGAGATTTAGGACTCACTTGCCATGGGTTCAAACCCCCACCCATTCTGTGACTTCTTTGCAGTCGTGTTATTACAATTTTGTGAGTATTGTGAAAAAATTATTGTCTTGTACATATATGTAAAAGACTATAGTCCTTCTAGATGTAAGCTAAGTTGAAGCTTGCCTGAAATGCTCTTCATAACTGGGGCTTTCCATGTGAGAGATGTAATGTCATCCAATTTTGTACAAATGATGTACAGGAGGCCATCCTTAGGGGATCAAGAACCTCGCGAATCTTGAAAATTCGCTGTTTGGTGCACAAATATGATGTAGGGAAATATAATATGGAATACTGAGGTTGTGTTTGGCGGCATGAACACAACCTCAACATCATCACACATTCCCTCCAGTGATGGTGGGTGACCTGGAGCATTATCAAGAAGCAGGAGAATTTTGTTTGGGAGGCCCTTCACTTATAAGTTCGCCCGTACCTCCGTCAGGAAGCAGTGGTGAAACCAATCCATACAGATGACGTTGGTGGTCCATGCTTTCGGATTGTGCATCCAGAATACTGGAAGGAGATTCTTGTTGCATCCCTTCAGTGCTCTGGAGTTGGCAGCTTTATAAATAAAGCCTGGCTTTACCATGTGCCCAGCAGCGTTAGCACATAGCATTAATGTGCATTGGTCTTTCGCAGCCTTGAACCCTGGCGCACTCTTCTCCTCCTTGGCGATGAAGGTCCTGGCAGGCATCTTCCAATACAGGGCTGTTTCATCCATATTCCACACCTGCTCAGATTTGTATCCCTTCTCATCGAAGGGATACAGGTGGCTGGGCATTCGTGAATGGGCGGCTGGGCATTCGTGAATGTTTGAAGCTCACGAAAGTGGAACTTGCAAAAGTAGAGGGCTAGCTGTATCATGTGGAAATAGATTGATTGATAACAGCCTTGAATGAGGCCAAATGGAGTTCCAGGAGTTGGAAGCTAGGGAAAAAAAAGAAAGGCAAAATTATGGGGAGTACATTAGTCCCTTACCAGATAAGTGTCAAGAAAATGAGAAATAGACCTTGGTATGTGAGAGAAAACTAGGCTTAGGATTATTAGAACATTACATTGCATTTAATATCTTTGGACCCATATAGTTCTCTGGTGGCAGGTTTGATAACATTACATTTCTGCAGGAAGTGTATTGTATGTTGCTTATATACTTTGCATCTACCCAGCTTCATTTTTAAAAATAATTTAAGTCTTGTAGATGGGTTGTTGGGTAACATTATTTATTAAAGTTTCATTTTATTTCAAATATAGAAGAGAATGAGGATCTTCCTCTTAATCAACCTTTTCCAGTCACCTGAAAATATAACTATGTACATATTATATAGTTTATGTATCAAAAGGTGTCAAGTTTACTAAACTTGTATAGATAACTACAATTGTTTTAATTTCAGGCTAAGCAGAACCTAATTTCAAAATATGAGGAAGCAGCTCAGTTGTCTGAAGAAGTTAATGCATTGAAAGGAGAAATCGGTAAGTGTTTTGTATAATTTTTATTAATTTTCCTGAATACAATACTCCTTGGACTGGACGAAGAAAACTACTCTATAAAGTAATTATGTACCTGGTTGTAATGCTAATATAGATATGTTCAATAACATTTTGGTATGCAGGATCCTTTGTCATGTTGCATTTTAAGTGCTTTGGTAGGAACAAATGTGACTTGGAAAATTATACAATAGGGTCTCTTTCTCTTATCTAAAAATAATTGAAACCTAGGTTATTTCAAATGATGGAATTTTTTAGATTATAGGTGCCAGCCAGATATAAAATGAAAATTTTGGTCAAGTATTATTGCTTAATTACAACTCTGTATGCAAAAATAGCTAGTACATTGTCTGGTTAACAGTGGCTTGCAAACAAGGACCAGAGCAAGTTGAAAGCACATGGGACTATTAAAGCTGCAGGTACAGTATTTGAAAGTCAAGGCATTCATTGGTTTGTTATGATAGTCATCCAGTGTATTGTTTCGTGATAAAATCTCCAATAAGAACCAGTGATTCAAGTGTTTTCTAGCTAGAGGTAGTTCTTAAACTTCAAATGATGATGCTGAGTCTGCACTGGAGCATATCCATTGGAAGTACAGGTTGATCATCATTAATCTGGCATAATCGGGACCTGTAGGGTGCTGCATTAGTGATATTGCCGGATTACAGAGTGGTTAGGTTAGAATACATTTAACCCAACGGCGATATTTATGCATCGGGGATTTTGCCCACTTACACCCTGTGTTTGGCCCATTCCATTGTTCCACTCTACCAAACTCATAGCTATTTTGCTAGTATTCCTTCTATTCTATAGAGTACAAGAAACTGCCCATTTACCTATTTCAGCTACCCAATAAAGTGGTCAGAAATCAGTAATTTGGCAAATTTCACACAAATTTCAAGATATGCTAATTTTGAAATAGGGTCCGGAATAAACAGTGCAGACATTCCTGGCACTAAAATAACATTTTCTCTGTTCATTAGTCACATCTCCATTATTCACACAAAAAATATAAGATTTACTGTTATGCAGACTATTGCATTATTGTAATAATTGTATAAATAATATCAACCCATTCATGACTGTGTATTAGACCTGCCAGTTGGACACATATTGGATGGTGATGTCATTTATTTACTATTGAACATCGGCAAAAATCGAACATTTCTGCTACTTTGAGCTCATTTTCAAGATACATACTTTCTGTCGTGAAACCAATCAAATCATATCTATTTCTGTAATATATCATCCATTCTATTAAATGAGACCTAAAAAACGAGAATACAACCATAAAAGCCATACGAAAATACACCGCAAAGTCGCTGTTTTACACCAAAAACACGGTCATTTTTTTTTTTCTCATGCACTGTGTGCTGCAGGATTTTTTTTATAAAGTGCACACTTACCACACAGACCTATTCTCTTATATGTAGGCACAAATTTACTGGTCACAGCTTATCTGAGTGAGCTGAGCTCATGGTGACCGACAGTGGCTTGAAAGCCATCTCATATTTTGTGGACAGTGTACGGTGTATGTGCTTTACACAATGAGAAGCATTTCTTTTATTTGTTGGAACCATGGCTAGGGCTAAAAGCGAGCAGGTTATAAAAATAAATGAGAAAAAGAAATTAGAATGACTTATGGAGCAAGTAGCAGCAGGTTGGTGTGACAACCCTGGAAATTTGAAATTATGCTAGCCACAGTTAGTGCCGGATTACCGATTGCCGGATTACTGATGGCCAACCTGTATTATACTAACTAAAATTCACAGGAGATACGTAACTAAAGGTTGCAGTGAATCTTGAAAATGCGAGTAAAGAATCACTGAATTCTGTCTATTTAATTTTTTGTTTTGTGAGTACTGTATTTGGTTTGGTATGGTAATAATTTTTTAATAAACAATAAATTAATAGGTGCATAATTTGCCTTTCATAGTTAATTCAGATCACAACCTAATCGAAGTTCAGACTTGTATGCACAGGGATCCTGACCAGCAAAATGCATACAGTTATGAGGGCACCTTCACTAAGTTCAACTTTAACAAGAAAATCATCTGGGATCAAATAAATCATGTCCTTAATGAAACATGCTAGGAAGATATCTTAAATAGCATGGATCTGAACCAGTGTCTTCAAAAGATCAACTCTTTGGCAGCTGAAGTATACTCAAGTATGCTGAAGTATGTCACTTTCAAAGATCACAACAGTCTCTCTACCACATATGCTAAGAAAATGATATGATGGATAATGAGAACTTTCAAACCTAGGGATGCCAAGCCAGTGATGAAGATTCTCTTCAAATCTCTTGTTCTCTCTAGGCTGGAGTATTGCTGTGTACTAATGGCCCCTTTCAAGGCAGGCAAAATTGCAGACCTGGAGAATGTACAGAGAACTTTCACTGCATGTATAAAGCACCTAAATTACTGGGAACGGTTGAAGTCCCTTGGCCTGTACTCCTTGGAATACAGGCAAGAAAGTTACATGATAATATAAACTTGGAAAATCTTCAGAGAGACTGGTCCCAAATCTGCACACGGAAATCACTCCCTACGAAAGCAAAAGACTTTGCAGGCAGTGCAACATCTCCCCTAATGAAAAGCACGACTATGTTAAGAGACAACACAGTAAGTGTCAGGGACCCAAGACTGTTCAACTGCCTTCCAGCATACATCTTGGGGATTACCAATAGACCCCTGGCTGTCTTCAAGAGGAAGCTGGACAGGCACCTAAAGTCAGTTCCTGACCAACCGGGCTGTGGTTCGTACATTGGTGTGCATGCGGCCAGCAGTCACAGCCTGGTTGATTAAGCCCTGCTCCACCACAGGGCCTGGTCATGGACATTGCTGCGGGGGCATTGACCCCCAGAACACCCTTCAGGTATACTCAAGGTCAGATATATGAGAACTTTCAAAACAAGGGATGCCATACCAATGATGATCCTCTTTAACCCTTTCAGGGTCCAAGGGGGGTCTCCGAAACTCGTTCTCAGGGTCCAAGAATTTTAAAAAAATAAAAAAATTAATTTTTCTTATGAAATGATAGAGAACCTTTTTCCGATCATAACGCCACAAAAATTATGAAATTTGATCGAAAACTAACGGAATTATGCTTTCGCGAAGTTAGCGGCAGCCATGACACTTACGCATCGGCGATTTCGCCCACTTTGAGCCCTATTTTCGGCAAATTCCAATGTTTCAGACAACTAAAATTAGAGCTATTTCGCTAGAACTCCATTTCTTCTATCGATTGAATACAAGAAACCGCCTATTTACCTATTACAACTACCCAAAATAGTGGTCAGAAAATGGCAATTTGGCCAATTTCACACAAATTTCAAACGATGCCAATTTCAAAATAGGGTCCAGAATAAACAAGGCAGACATTCCTGGCACTAAAATAACGTCTTCTCTGTTCATTAGTCACGTTTCCAGGCCCCTCTTACATTACTTTTGCTTTTCATTTTGAATTTTTATTCTCGCAAACAAATAGAAGATTTACTGTTATGTATACAACTGCATCATTGTAAAATGGTATAAATAATATTATAGCATATGTGCATGAATATTAGACTCGCCAGTTGATGTGTATTGGATGCATGGTGTGATTTGTTTTCTCTTGAACATCGTCAAAATCGAACATTTTCACTACTTTGAGCTCAATTTCAAGGTACTTGTCGTTGTCAAACCAATCAAAATCATCTCTATTTCTGTAATATATCTTCCCGTCTATCAAATGAGACCAAGAAAACGAGAATACATCAATAAATACCATACGAAAATAGACTGCAAAGTCGCTGTTTTTAACCAAAAACACGGTCAGAGTTTTATTTTCCTCATTATGCACTGTGTGGTGCAGGAATTTTTTTATACTGCGCACACTGACCGCACAGACCCATTCTATCACATCTAGGCCTAACAGCCTGTTTCTGCTTGATTTGAGGGCGCTAGAATTTAGGCGTACTAGTACGTCAATAACCCCAGGGCGTAAGCCGTACTAGTACGTCAATAACCCTGAAAGGGTTAAGTCACTTGTTCATTCTAGGTTGGAATACTGTTGTACACTAACAGCCTCATTCAAGGCAGGTGAAATAGCAGATCTAGAGAATGTACAGAGAACCTTCACTGAATGTATTAGTTCTGTAAGGCACCTTAATTACTGGGAATGTTTGAAGTACCTTGACCTGTACTTCTTGGAATGCAGGTGAGAAAGATACATAATAATCTACACTTGGAAAATTCTAAAGGGACTGGTTCTAAATCTGCACACAGAAGTCATTCCCAACAAAAGCAAGAGACTAGGTAGACAATGCAACATACCTCTAGTGACAAAAAGGGTGCCATGAGTACACCAAGAGAAAGCACAGTAAGTGTCTGGGGTCCAAGACTGTTCAGTAGCCACCCACCATACATAAGGGGAATTAACAACAGACCTCTGGCTGTCTTCAAGAGGGAACTGGACAGATACCTAAAGTCAGTGCCTGATCAGCTGGGCTGTGGTTCATATATTGGATTGTGCACAGCCAGCAGTAGCAGGTTGAATGATCAGGCCCTGACCCACTGGGAGGCCTGATTGAAGACCAGGCTATGGGGGAGTTGACCCTCGAAACAGCCTTCAGGTAAGTAGACGAGTATGTGGATGATGAAATTACAATGAATGTAAAGTCAGAAAGATGTTCCTATGTAGAATTATCTAATTATGATTCAGATATGATATTTGTGGTGGTTGCTGAAATGTTAACTGGTGGTCATTGAGGTACCGGGTCTAGTAAAGAAACCTGCTATGGCTTTGGCTGAATGCTGACACTGCCAGTATATTTTTTTTGTAGGTCAGAAAAAGGCATCTTCTATTATTCTCTTGAACTTCAGGCTCCTGTCTATCAATTGATCTTCGTTAACTAATTTATCAAAATTCACACGAGTTTTATAGTAATTTCACTAACTTCCAGCCACATCCTCATCTTCATTGTCTTCCTCTTCACTCATCATGCAAGATGATGTCTTTTATATCCTTGAAACATTTACCTTAACGTATTCAATGTTGGGACCCCAGAAATTAAAACTGCTGACAATGTTGAGAATTAAAAACAGATTGCCATTGGTGAATTTGCCCACTTTGTCCTATTTTAAGTCAAATTCCATTGCTCAGTTCAACCAAATTATTAGCTAGTTTTCTAGTATGCCTTCTGTTCTATTTATTGAACACAAGAACTGCCCATTCAACTATTAGAACTATCCTAAAAAGTGCACAGAAGTTGGTAATTTGGCCAGTTTTACATGAAATAAAAAAAATCAAATTTAAAAATAGAATCCAAACTAAACACTAGACATTCCAGGCAGTGAAGCAACATTTCATCTGTACATTAATCATGTCCCCAGACCTCTCGTATATTACACTTTACCTCCAATTTGAACTCATCACACAAAATTTAAGTTTTACCCTATTTCTTGGAAAATAAAATATAACCCGAAATAATACACAAATAACCCGCACATAGGAGACAAAACCTTACGATAACATTTCAGTCTGACTTGGACTATTTACAAAGTCAATCTTTGGTCATGCTTTGAGGCATCAAAATAATTGAAGCAGTCCTAGTAGACCCATAA
Organism: Cherax destructor; assembly: GCA_009830355.1. Classification (NCBI taxonomy): domain Eukaryota; kingdom Metazoa; phylum Arthropoda; class Malacostraca; order Decapoda; family Parastacidae; genus Cherax; species Cherax destructor. The sequence goes on along the minus strand of WNWK01003203.1, from coordinate 148,387 downwards.
AACAGACCAGGGGATATAGGGATGCCTTACTTGTCCTCAGGAAAATAAAAAAATTAAATATCTCTCAAGGTTTCAGCCTGATTTCAAGTTATTTTCAGTCCTGGAACCAACCAAAATAATTTTTGTTTCAATACATTATGTTTAAAAATTCTGTCAAATGATACCAAGAAATAGCCAGTAGAAACCATAAAAACTACCTTAGAAAACACTTCAGTCACTTATTTTAAACCAAACACAAGGCCAGAGGTTTTCTTTTCCTGTCATGCACTGCATGGGACAGGATTTTCTTTATACTGTGCACACTTACTGCACAGACCTATTCTCTCATATCTAGGCCAAAATTTACCACTCACATCATATATGAGGGAGATGAGCTCAAAACATAGATCAACATGACTGACCCTGGCATTGGTAACGTACATTTATGTATGAGACATTGAACAGATACACAAGCTTCAATCTCACAGTCCTCTTTGCCCCCTCAGGCACATTGTTTTATTATTGTACAGTATTTAAAAAATATTAGAAAAACCCACTGAACTCGTTCACCACCTCTAGCCACAACTTGAGAGCAGCATTGAGCATGGTCCATCTTGTCAGGTGCTTTCTGACAGGATGGAGAATTTCTCATGGGTGAAATTCTCAATTTGAATAGGAGCAATGGATATACAATTTGTGCCATATCCACAAAGCTCATGTGGTGTAAGTGCATGGAGGATGGGAGGAGGAGGAGGGTCAGGTCTCATCCAAGGAAGACGAGGTTAACTCAATTCCTTTTATCAAAAGCTTTTTACCAGCTTCAGGGCATCAGCCCTTTATACAGTTTTAATATAAAATGCAACAGCTGGGGGTCTTCACTCTCATGTATTTAAGTACACAAAGTTCAGATCTGGAAAGTTATGAATGTAAACTGGCTACCTCCAACATCCACTTGCTGTATACTTGTTATATACATGTACTACAGTGGACCCTCGGTTAACGAAAGGTTTAGTTAACGAAAAAATCGGTTACCGAAAGCTTTTTTCGCAATCGGATAGCGAAAAAAGCTCGGTTAGCGAAACATATTAGACGTGTCCGCCTGCTCCAAGCCTGGCCTGCGCCTGCGCAAGACGCCAGTGTAGCGTTGTTTACCATTGAGAGAACATTATCCAGAGCGCTCTTTCAAACATTCACAATACATTTGGTGTCTTTTTTGGTGGTTTAGCGATTGTGTTGTGGGGTTCTTTTCATAGATTTGGTAATATTAACAGACGATGAGCTTGGGTTTTGGTAGCGTTTAATGAGGCGTTGGATATATGGGAGCTGAGAGCCTATGCCTGTGTCCGTCTCGTAGGCTTACCCGGATGGAACTGAGGCTACTAGGCCGCCCGGCACTGAGGCATTCAAAAGGCAGGCCTATCATTGGCTAATGCCAGATCACATGGGCAGAGGTTGGAAATCACGTGAACAGCCGTGGTGCAGCCGTTAGAAGTACGAACCGTACAGCTCGGGCATGCTACGTATGGCGTCTCGACATACAACTATACAAACTAAGGACAACAGGCAACAACTCTCATCTGATTCTATACAATGTCAAAGTACACAACAGTTAACATTATACTTCACATGGATATTATCGTGATAGAACAATCTACATTACTATATGATGCATCTTGATACTTAGGAATTAATTAAATGAGCTCATTCAAGAATATCATGATAAAAGAGATAAAAAAAAAATTTTGTTCGATCGAACTGTCTTCATGTGATCTACGAATTCTGAGGAAATATATTTACAAGAAGGTAGTGATTAACAGACAAGGTAGATCTGGTGCACTCAAATCTATACTGTTAATTCTCAGAACTCGGAGAGAACGTGAACACAAAAAAAAATTTGAGTAATACTAATTAGATATTATAACACACAGTTAAACGCTTACTACATATTTATCTATACAGGTTATTTACATTTAACCCCAACTCTGCTAGGGTGAGATTGATATAGGCTGTATAATTATCATCTCTGGGTGGATCAAACTCTGTTACAATAGGTAACTCAACTTCTGATTGAGGAGGGTCTACACTGATATCAACAAATGATACTTGGGGGTTTCTCAACACTTGTCGTGTACGCAAGGAGTAACGACAATCAGGTTGTTCCTCTGACTCACTACTAGAAGTTGAAGGTACGGGGTCAGACGGATTATCATTGTCAGTCACAACAGTCTGGTTGTCAGGGCTTCGTCTTCGCACATACTAACTTCATATGATCTAGATGCGATTCTTTACACTTACCCGTACTAAGTTCTCTAACTTTATACTTATTGCCCTTGATATGTTCAACTACTCGATATGGGCCAACAAACTTTTGGTCTAATTTAGGCATTGCTGAAGTTTTGTTAAAGTTGAACAACATGACTCTGGACCCTACTTGAACTTTAGTCGGTTTGGCTTTAGTATTAGTTACTCTAGTAAATTCTGCTATTGACTTATGAAGTGTTTCACGAATTCGTCTGAAAACACTTTGAGCTTGACTGGTACGAACTGCTACGAAATCATCTGGATTGTAAGTCGGTTTCGGATTGGAATATAACAGCTCATAAGGCAAACGCTTATCGACACCGTACAGTGCATAATGAGGGGTATCACCTATTGAAGCGTTAAAGGCAGAATTTATGGCACATTGAACATCAGGAATGACTTCATCCCAGGTTACACTATTGGGATTGATGGTAGCTCTTAAGACGTCAAGGACTTTCTTATTCGTTCTTTCTGCTAAACCATTGCTGGCAGGATGGTGTGGAACAATGGTAGATTTAGTAATCTTATACAAGGCATATAGGTTTTCTAGAATCTCGTTGCAAAACTCACCTCCATTATCGGATACTAAGGATTTAGGAGTGGTGTGTCTACAGATTATACGTTCCTTAAACGCTTTAGCTACTGTCTCGGCAGTCTTGTCTGGAATAGGAACTAACTCACAATATCTGGTGAAATGATCGACCATCACACACAGATGTTTATTGCCTTGCGTTGTACATTGAAAATTAGTTAGCAGATCTACTGCAACTCTTTCCCATGGCTCACTAGTAGTGGAATACATCTGGATAGGATTGGGACCGTTGATATTACCCTTGTGTTTCATACAAACACTACACTTCTTAACATACTCGGTAATATCAGTTGCCATACGAGGCCAAAAGTACTTCAATCATGCTTATTTAATCGAACGGTCCATACCAGGGTGTGCAACACCTGGTGCATCGTGAATTAGCTGTAAAGCTACTTTTACTAGTGACTGAAGAATTACTAACTGGTATGCCCGTCTACTAGGCGTTCCCAGCTCGGTTACGCGATACAGTAATTCTTGGTTCATAACAAAGTCACTGATAGGTGCTGGTGGCTTCACAGTAAGAATAAGGTCTTCCTGTAGCAGGAATCGAGTCACACCAGACCACAAGGGATCTGTTCTTTGGGCATTCTTTACATCCTCAGCACTAAACGGAGGATCAGCAGTTACTACGCTAACATGACGCGATAAAGCATCTGCAACTACATTTGACTTGCCAGGTAAATGTTCAAAGGTAGGGTTGAACTCTTGGATAGTTAAGGACCATCTAGCTAGTCTTCCAGTAGGTTGTTTATTCTGGAACAATGGTATTAGAGGTGCATGATCTGTCAAGACATGGACAGGGTACTGATAAATTATGTCTCGGAAGTGTTTTAAAGACCACACTATTGCTAAGGCTTCTTGCTCAGTTACTGTATAATTCCTTTCAGCCTTTATAAGGACTCGACTAGCAAATGCAACTAATCTCTTAAACTGAGTTTTCTTTATTCACTAAGAACTGGGAACACTTTCCTACTGGAGGAATGAACAGGCACGGTGGAGTGGAAGGACTCTCCCCGGGTGAAATAGATAGCTCAATAACACAAAGTATGAGCAAAGGTGAACGGCTCTCACTATCTCTTACTGCAGGTAATAATTACTCGACACACGACACTTTACTCTGCAAAGGCTTACTGTCAACTGGGATAATATCACTATCTGGAACACAAGGGACAACAACTGGCACTCTAGTGAATACACTAGCAACAGAAACGGCTTTCTGCAATTGCTTTTGCATCAGCGAGAGATGCTATAACTCATTCAAGTAGTCTTTCTTCAACAAAGCGTCCCCTGGAGAGGAACTACTACTTGAACTAGCAACATTGCAAGGATAGACTCAGTACTCAAGGCGGTCCGGGATACCTCCGGCACCCTAGGCATCTGAACGCTATCTTGCATGCAAGATATTGTAGGGACTGAATTCCAGACAGGAGTGACAGTAATACTAGTTTCTTGACCGCTCGGCTACGTTAATACGTAATACACAAAGCTATCAGGACTGACTTTGAACTTCACATTCCGCAGAACCGTTATAACTCTCTGATACAAGCTGTGAGAACAAACACATTGCTCAAGAGCTAGATACTGTCTTTCAGTCGGTAAGGAACTATCAGGATTACGAAGGAAACTATATTGACTCTGTGGCTGGGTAGGTCTAGCATTCGTTAAGGGACTATCATGAATTTCAGCAAGGGCATTTGGAACATTAGGGGACTGAATGCCGTCATTTGCTACACTACTGTGAGGTAAGTGAGACATACTTGCAATGAAAATTGCACAAAGACTAATTCAGGTAAAAATGAGAATGGTAAAATATTCACAGTACACAATTAGTTAAAATGGGAATTAAGAAGTCATTGATTAGATGCAGAAAAGGGGTTAAAACAACTAATGTACACTGCATAAAAATGACAACTCACTCACTGAATTTTGACTGTAAAAATTTAAGGAATTACTTTACAAATTGCAATAAAAAGGCAATATGAATACTGTATGGATTAACTGCAAAGTGATCTCTCTCTACTGGAATTCAAACACTAGATAAGTACTAGATGAGAATTAATAAATCAATGCAAAGTGGAATTACAAGCAATAAAATTGTATGTAACTGGAAAAATACTAGAAAACAAATTTTCTTAGGAGCAATAACACTAGAATTTAATATGCATTGCTGGCTGAAGAATTAACTATGATGCTGACAACTAGCATTGAATTATTAGCACTTTTTAGGATAACACTGAGTAAAATGGAATAAATACACAAAACTGTATGCAAAAATAACAAGAACAAGTAATCACTACTGGAGAATAATTTTAAAGTGTAATCAATGTATGGTATTGCATAGACAATTTAATGCATCAATTAAAGCAATGTTACACTGGGCACAAGGAGAATGAACACTTTAACTCTTAGTTCAATTAAGAAAACTAATGAAAATGAATATAATGAATATTACTTTACTTTACATATGAGGGTACACGATTGTCACTGTGAAATAAGTCACCATGGGTCCAAAGAAGCTTCCTAGTGGCACCCCAGTGGTAGCATTCATGCAGGGAGTGTAGCACTCGTGCAGGGAGTGTAGCACTCGTGCAGGGAGTGTAGCACTCGTGCAGGGAGTGTAGCACTCGTGCAGGGAGTGTAGCACTCGTGCAGGGAGTGTAGCACTCGTGCAGGGAGTGTAGCACTCGTGCAGGGAGTGTAGCACTCGTGCAGGGAGTGTAGCACTCGTGCAGGGAGTGTAGCACTCGTGCAGGGAGTGTAGCACTCGTGCAGGGAGTGTAGCACTCGTGCAGGGAGTGTAGCACTCGTGCAGGGAGTGTAGCACTCGTGCAGGGAGTGTAGCACTCGTGCAGGGAGTGTAGCACTCGGTAGCAGGGAGTGTAGCACTCGTGCAGGGAGTGTAGCACTCGTGCAGGGAGTGTAGCACTCGTGCAGGGAGTGTAGCACTCGTGCAGGGAGTGTAGCACTCGTGCAGGGAGTGTAGCACTCGTGCAGGGAGTGTAGCACTCGTGCAGGGAGTGTAGCACTCGTGCAGGGAGTGTAGCACTCGTGCAGGGAGTGTAGCACTCGTGCAGGGAGTGTAGCACTCGTGCAGGGAGTGTAGCACCGTGCAGGGAGTGTAGCACTCGTGCAGGGAGTGTAGCACTCGTGCAGGGAGTGTAGCACTCGTGCAGGGAGTGTAGCACTCGTGCAGGGAGTGTAGCACTCGTGCAGGGAGTGTAGCACTCGTGCAGGGAGTGTAGCACTCGTGCAGGGAGTGTAGCACTCGTGCAGGGAGTGTAGCACTCGTGCAGGAGTGAGCACTCGTGCAGGAGTGTAGCACTCGTGCAGGGAGTGTAGCACTCGTGCAGGGAGTGTAGCACTCGTGCAGGGAGTGTAGCACTCGTGCAGGGAGTGTAGCACTCGTGCAGGGAGTGTAGCACTCGTGCAGGGAGTGTAGCACTCGTGCAGGGAGTGTAGCACTCGTGCAGGGAGGTAGCACTGTCAGGTGGCACTCGTGCAGGGAGTGTAGCACTCGTGCAGGGAGTGTAGCACTCGTGCAGGGAGTGTAGCACTCGTGCAGGGAGTGTAGCACTCGTGCAGGGAGTAGCCTGCAGGTGTAGCACTCGTGCAGGGAGTGTAGCACTCGTGCAGGGAGTGTAGCACTCGTGCAGGGAGTGTAGCACTCGTGCAGAGTGAGCACTCGGCAGGGAGTGTAGCACTCGTGCAGGGAGTGTAGCACTCGTGCAGGGAGTGTAGCACTCTGCAGAGTGAGACTGCAGGGAGTGTAGCACTCGTGCAGGGAGTGTAGCACTCGTGCAGGGAGTGTAGCACTCGTGCAGGGAGTGTAGCACTGCAGGAGTGGCATGCAGGGAGTGTAGCACCTGCAGGAGTGAGCACTGGCAGGGAGTGTAGCACTCGTGCAGGGAGTGTAGCACTCGTGCAGGGAGTGTAGCACTCGTGCAGGGAGTGTAGCACTCGTGCAGGGAGTGTAGCAGGCATGCAGGGAGTGTAGCAGGCATGCAGGGAGTGTAGCAGTCATGCAGGGAGTGTAGCAGGCATGCAGGGAGTGTAGCAGGCATTCAGGGAATGGGGATTCCCCTTCCAATCACTAACCCCTCCCCCTGTCCTCCCTATCTTCCAGATGCCAGCAAGTCTCTTCAATAAAGGTAAGTAAATGTTATTTTAAATGTTTATTTCAATATTTATTTATAAATTTAATATTGTATGTAGTATTTGTGTGTGTTTTCTGTATGTAAACTATAGTTTTTCTTTAAAAAATGTATTTTTTTGTGAATATTTTTGGATGTCTGGAACGGATTAATTGTATTTACATTAATTGTATTTGCATTATTTCTTATGGGAAATAAGGGTTCGGATTACGAAAGATTCAGATTAAGTAATAGCTCCTGGAATGGATTAATTTCGTTAACCGAGGATCCACTGTACATATATGCTGTATATACAGTATGTTGTTATATTCATAAGGGAACACTAAACCTGTAGAGGTTATACAGTGCATTGGAGAATGGGAGGCAATCAAGTTCAACCCAAGGAAGGGGAGAGCAGATTCAGTTCCATGGATCAAAAGCCCCTCACTGACTTCAAAGAACCTGTCCAACTGCTGCAATTTATCATACCTATTAAAATTTGCTGGTAAGTATAAGCTATTACATATAGGATAATAGTTAAAGATCTTTCAATGACCACATGTGTAATTATTATAACCACAAGGAAAATGGTAGGCTGGATAACCAGGATTTTTGTCACTTGTTCTCTCTAGACTGGAACCCCCTTGAGGGAGGTTCCATACGTGAGGAGTTCTTGATCTAAGGAAGTGCTCACTTTCTCTGGATCGAACCTGAATGCCTCCCATTCTCCAGGTGCTGTATGACCCCTGCTGGTTAGGGTTCCACCCATGAATACAAGAACAATCGTCTAAACTAAAACATTCTCTTACAATCCCTTTTTATGGCAGGTGAAATTGCAGATCTGGAAAATGTACAAAGAACCTTCACAGCCCACAAATTCAGTCAAACATTTAAATTATGGGGAACATTTAAAGTACCTTGAAAGATGCATCATAATAATACCTAGTAAATTCTAGGAGGACTGACCCCAAATTTACACAGAAATCACTCCCTACAAAAGCAAAAGGCTTATCATTCAGTGAAAAATATCTGCAATTATAGGCAGGGGTGCCATGCAAACATTAAGAGATAACTAAGTGTGAAGGAATGAAGAATTTTTAACACCCCCTTTATACATAAAGGGAATTATCAAGACCCCCTGGCTGTCTTCTATTGTTATATTTAGAGGAAAGTGCTACACCCATAAGGGTCATACACAGCCTGGGGACTGGGAGACAATCAGGTTCGATCCTTGCATCAAGGAACCTCCCTTAAGGGTGCCTTTCTTCAAAAAGGAAACGGGACAAGTTCCTCAAATAAGTTCCTGTTCAGCAGAGCTGTGGTGCAAATATTGGACTGCTTGCAGCTAGCACCAACAGCCTTATTGATCAGGCCATAAATCAGGTCTGGGACTGGGCAGCAGGGTTATTGACCCTCAAAGCACTCTCCAGGTATAACAGAGCTAAGACATCCATTTTGGGTTTAAAAAAATTTCTTGCTGGAATCAATTTTGATTTATTAATTGGACAATGGAAATCACAATAAACTTTTCTACTTTATTCCAGTTCCAGGAACAACTGCCAATCACTTAATGAGGTACAGTGCTTGGATCAGAGGGGCATTGGCCCCCAAAACTGTCTTTGGGTAAAAATACATACATGTATGTTTACCCAAAGACCACACATATACATACATGTATGTATGTATGTGTGTTTTTGTTTGTTTTAAAAACATTTTAATTCATCAACTTTGTCTCACCAAGGCAGTGACAATCCAAAGAAAATCTACCATAATTTCCTTTTTTGGTTATTAAGTATAAGGGATGAGGTAACTTCTCTGATGTGATAATTTCCAAAATTATTGCAAAAGATTTACAAAATTATTGAAAAGGAAAAATAAATTATTTAATTGTTTAATCGTGGAAACCATTAAAGTAGAAGTACTATGTTTAGTTAGTTAGTGTGACTAGAGTTTCTATAAGATTTCCTTGATGCTCTCTGAGTGCTCTTTCTGCTTTCACTTTGGGAATTTCAAGTTCCCTGATAATCAGCTCAACATCATCCTTTTTAATGGAAACCTTGGCCAACTCTTGCTCCTTTGCCAACTGAAAAGGACATGAATGAAATTAAGTTTTATATGAATTGACAGTCATACCATAATACAGATATAAACAATGAATTTTCTAAATCCTTTCAGAAATTTAATAAGACAAACATTTCTAACAAAAAAAAAAAATAAGAAAATGTGCATAGCAATTGAGAAGACAATGGTTTAACATCACAATACACACACTACAAACAAGTCAAGGAACACACTCATTTTGATACCCATCATTATAAGACAAATGCTGCAGTATCTTAGCCCAGATTGGTAGTTCCAGGGTGAGTAAATGCACTTGGCCAGGTTAGGGGAAGAATGCATGAAGTCACTTCCTAGGCAGTGTTATTTTGAACCAAAGCATACCTTTTTTTTTCTTAGCCCTACCCAGTTACATTATGTATTGTCCCACTCAGGGTTCTGAAACTTTAATTAATAAGGATTGCAAAGGTGCAAGTTCTAAAAGGGAGACAATTAGTTTACACACATTGATTTTTATAGCAAATCGAGACTGGCAAAAATTTGGCTTGTCACTAAAACACTTAGTCTACCTTATTCAACAGTGTTTGTGATCTGTGATAAACTACATGCTCAGTGTTGTCACTATTGGTAGTTTAACTCTAAGTTGTATTAATATAATAGTTTGGAAAAGGATTTCAGTGTTTATAGGTAGTATAGTAAAGTATTCTACAATCACTATAATCCTTAGCAGCATTATTATTATTATATTTATAGGGACATTCTAAACATGCAGGGGTCATGCAGTGCCTGAGGACAGGAAGAACCTCTTCCCAAATCTGATTGCTCATATGAGGAGGCAGTCAGTCTGCTCCTCTTATTACTATTAAACTCGCTCTGTCATCAAGCTGGCCATTTGTGTTTCTACTAAATTATACTACAGTAATTAAGTTGTATATCCACTGTTGGAGCACATATAGTACAAGTAACTGTAAATAGCTCAGGGATCATTGCCTGGTAACCCAGTCTCAGACCAAGTCACCTAAATGGGAAAAATAAATTTTATAGGGACCTTGGGGAACTTTTAGGGATCTTTTATCATTAATAATTTAATGGTTTATTTAAATGATGCTGGGTATTGTAACTTGGTGTGATAGTATTTATTTGTGTTGAGTGCTTATGTTCATTGCTTTTCTTAGTTGATTTTATGCTTCTTTTTTTACAGTATTATCATGTATATATTTTTTATGCCTGTGAGCACTAAGTGACCTACATCGTTAGTGTTCTGTAAATGTCACAATTACCTCTACTACTGCTGCTACCACTTCAATTACTTAAAAATATCCAAACAGGGCAGAGATCAGGTTAGGTTAACCATTTGGTGAACTGGATTCTAGTGTTATTTTTATCACCATTAAACTGTCCTTAGTAAGTATGTAAGCAAGTTTATTTGGGTCCAGGTACACACAAATAGTTACACAAATTATCATACATGTACTCACCTAGTTGTGGTTGCAGGGGTTGAGTCACAGCTCCTGGCCCCGCCTCTTCACTGGTCGCTACTAGGTCACACTTCCTGCTCCATGAGCTTTACCATACCTCTTCTTAATTAAAGCTATTCAATTTTTTATTTCTTTGCAAAGTTTACAATGTGTAATTACAATATTGATTTGCAAGTGCAAAGAAAGCATTTAGGGCAGACTAAACCTAATGCTTTACAGACTACTTAATACTAGACATATACATATAGTATATTAGTTGGTTCAAATTGAACATTGATTTTTTTATATATCAACAGAGGTAGTTACAGTATTATATTTTAGTACATTATACATAATGAGAATGAGACAATTTTAGCTTTGAAATAAATTGGGATTTTGATGTGGTGATGTACAGTGGTACCGTTTACATATTTCATTCCAGAATGCTGTTCTGATTACAACGATTTATCTCCTTAAGAAATGTTGTAAAATAGACTAGTTTTTAGCCTTTAAAGCATTTAAAATAAACTTACATAAAGGTGAGTTGGACCATGAAGTAACTGTATATAGTGTTTGTGTTGTTAGTTTTGGGAGGTGTGGTGAATTATAAGTAGTGCCTTGAATTGGTGTGCAGGCAGAGGCCCTTTTGTATTTTCAAGCAATGAATTCCAGATCTTCGGGCCCTTTATATGCATTGCATTTTTGCATAGGGAGAGATGGACACGAGGGATATCAAAGTGTTTTGTGTCTTGTATTATGCAAGTGCGTTCTGTTGTAGTTCTCAAGAAGGAGTTTGAGGAGACGGTTTATATTGGAGAATAATGTTCAGTGTATGTAGTAGGCACAATAATATAAGTGAATATTTTGTATGTTAAGCAGGTTCAAGCTCTTAAATAGCGATGGGGTGTGTTGCCTGGCCCAGGAGTTTGTAATCATTCTCACAGCAGTTTTCTGTTGTATAATTAAGGGTTTAAGGTGATTTGCTGTGGTTGAACCCCATGCACAAATACCATAGGTGAGGTAAGGGTATTTGAGAGAGTGGGAAAGAGCAAGAAGTACCAAACAGTATGAAGTAGATTTTGTTGATATTGAGAGTAAGTTTGTTGACCGTCATCCAAGTGGATATTTTTAGCAGCTCATCATTTACAGTGTTTCTAAGTATGGTTTGGCTTGGGTGAGAGAAGATATAGGTAGAGTCATCTGTAAAAAGAACAGGTTTAAGTAGTTTGGAGGCATTAGGGAGGTCACTGATGTAAATGAGAAATAGTGGTGGTCCAAAGACACTGCCCTGGGGGACTCCAACTATAACAGGTTGTGTGGTGGAGGCAACACAATTTGTGTATACCACATACTGGTGTCTATTGCTAAGATATGATTTAAGGTAATCAAGTGAGTGTCCTCTGACCCTATAATGTTCAAGTTTTAGGTGCAAGAGATCATGGTCATCTGTATCAAATGCTTTCCGTAGGCCTATGAAGAGGCCCAGTGAAATTTCCTTTTTTTCCAGCGCCATATATAGTAGCTCGAGCATATGTATAATTGCATCCTTTGTGCTTTTGCTTGGAATAAATCCAAACTAGCAGGGGTTAAGTATGTTGTGGGATACAAGATAGGAGTAAACGTGCTTGTGTATTATTTTTTTGAAGATTTTATATAGAAGGGGTAGGTTTGATATAGTAGGTCTATAGTTATTTAAATCAGTAGGATCACCTCCTTTGTGGATTGGTGTAACCCTTGTTGTCTTGAGTAGGGCTGGGAAGGTTGAAGATTCAATGGACTTGTTAAAAAGTGTTGCAATAATGGGTGACAACAAATGGGAAGCTTTTTTATACATAATTCATGGTAAGCTATTTAGGTCTCCTGCCTTGTTCTTTAGTGTTTTGATGATGAGTGAGATTTCAGTAGGGTTTGTTGGGGTTAGGAAAAAAAAAAAAGTATTTGGGTAGTTGCCAGTGAGGTATTTTTTGGTTGTGTGTTTGAGTTTGGGATTTTGCTTGCTAGTGTCATTCCTACAGTGGAGAAAAAGACTTTTAGTTTGTTGGCAGTATCCGTCGGCGGGATGAGAGGTTCATTAGGTTTGGTTAGGTTAATTGCATTTCTTCGAGGTAGTTTCCTAGATCCTAGAATTTCAGAGAGGGGTTTCCACGTCTTTTTCATATCCCTTTTATGTCATAAAATCTGTTTTCATAATAGTTTTTTGGCCTTTCATATTAGATTCGTAAGCTGAGACGAGTATCTTTTCATCTGTTCCTTCGTAATTTGACCCAGTCTGAACTGTTTTTCATATATACATGTTTTTTGTCAATGGAAGTGAGGATGCTGTTTGTAAGCCAGGGGCTGTTTAGTCTCTTGGCTGTGATTTGTTTTGTTTTTGTCGGACAATGTCTGTTATAGAAGTTTTGGTTTTTTTGCAAAAATCTTTTTAAACATTCATCAATATCAAGGCTAGGTGCTAGCTTACTTTGCCAGTCAATGTTACTTAATGCCAAAATAAAATTATTTACAGATGTTTCATCATGTAGTCGGAAAGAGATCTTACTTGTGTCCTGTGGTAGTTTACATAAGTTTGTTATGAGAAAGGTGGGATAGTGGTCTGTGGAGTTATGTGATAATGCCTGCTCTTAGTGGGGATACAGTGTTAGTCCAGATATGGTTGAGTAGTGAGGCACTTGTCTCTGTGATTCTTGTTGGTTTGGTTATAGATGGTAGAAGTAGGCAGTTGCTCATAGTGTTAGTGAATTCAGTTACATGTGGGTCATGTTAATGGATCCTGCCACCACATCACTTCCCAGGCTATTCCACTTCCTGACAACTCTGCGACTGAAGAAATACTTACTAACATCCCTGTGATTCATCCGAGTCTTCAACTTCCAATTGTGTCCCCTTGTTGATGTGTCCCATCTCTGAAACATCCTGGCTCTGTCCACCTTGTCGATTCCTCTCAGTATTTTATATGTCATTATCATATCCTCCCTATCTCTCGTCCTCCAGTGTCGTCAGGTCAATTTCCCTTAACCTCTCCTCGTAGGACATACTCCTTAGCCCCGGGACTAGTCTTGTTGCAAACCTTTGCACTTTCTCTAGTTTCCTTGCATGCTTGGCTAGGTGTGGGTTCCAAACTGGTGCTGCATACTCCAATATGGGCCTAATGTACACAGTGTACAGGGTGCTGAACGATTCCTTATTAAGATGTTGGAATGCTGTTCTTAGGTTTGCTAGACACCCGTATGCTGCAGCAGTTATTTGGTTGATGTGCACCTCAGGAGATGTGCCTAGTGTTATACTCACCCCAAGATCCTTTTCCTTGAGTGAGGTTTGAGTCTCGGGCCCCCTAGACTGTACTCCATCTGCGGTCTTCTTTGCCCTTTTCGATCTTCATAACTTTGCCCTTGGGGGTTGAACTCCAGGAGCCAGCTACTGGACCAGGCCTGCAGCCTGTCCAGATCCCTTTGTAGTTCTGCCTGATCCTCGTCCGATTGACTATGGTTACGTGTGTAAATTACTTCGGATAACCCAGTCTTAAACTGACTGCAGAGAATCTGAATACTGGTATGCTTTGTAAACAGGCACATCATTAGGACCAAATTATTTATGTAATTAGCAAAGTACATAACATAACCATTACTCTTCACTACAGTGAAGAGCAATGGTTATGTTATATAAAGTATATTTTTAACCTAATCTTGCTGTACGACCCTTACCGATTTAACATTTAAAATTGATTATATTTTTATTACTATCTGGTAACTTAAATTTATTATGGAGTAAACCCTACAAGGAAAGTGCCTTGATGCTGCTAAAGGATTCTTGATCCAAAGAATATGACCTATCCTTACCTTGGCTCAAGCTTATTTCCCTCCCATTCCCAGGTACTGCATGATCTAGTGTTTTGCTTGTTGTAAAGTTGAAATGTTGTCTGAATCAAGTTAATACTGTCCTTCATCTACAATTAGGGAGTAGAAAATTTGCCAATGGCATGGACCCTTATTTATCTGCTAGATTTTTTTGTTTTCTTGTGTCAGTATTTACCATCCTGATTTGATGAATAGAAAATAGGGACATATTTTTGTGTGTGTGCAGTTTACTTTGAGTAATAATTAATGGGGTTTTAAACCTATCGCCTACATAAGGGTCATTGTGGTTACATGCAACCTATTCAGTGTGTGTTTACCCTTACTCTGGGTAATTTTTATTATGGGAGAGCGCTAAACCCCTATGGGGAATGGGATACATTCAGATTCGATCTGTGGCAGGGAAGGACAGGTCCATTTCCTTAGATCAAGAGCTCCTCACCGGCATCAAGGAACTTTCCTTGAGGGGGGTACTTTGGGTTAATAAATATTCCAAAAAAAAAAATACCTTGTTTGCTTCGTCTTGTCGTTTTACATCGTTAATGACAGACATGAAGTTTGCATCAGACTTGATTTCCTTCTCCTCTGCGTAGTTGGTGACTCTCTCTAAATCAGCCGCTCCACTGTCATGTTTGGCCACCTTCTTCTCTTTGCTCTTGGTCTCTACCTCGTCTTCCATTTCGTGGTTCTCGTCACGAGACATACAAGGCGAGAGCAACAAACACGAGGTCACCTCCTGGCTGGCTTGTTTACAAGTGGCTCAGCTGGCCCAGGGAGGGAGGAGCCACAGCTGACGTCGCTCATGCTTCATCTTTTATTTAAATTTTAAAAAGTTACTCTGATAAAAAGAAAATTACTTTATGATTTATTAACATAGGGTAACTACCCTTCTAAATTATACAGTGTTTGCATTAAGTATATGATTAATATGTGTATTGTCTCATGGGTGATGCATCTTAAGTGAGCAAGGTTTTATTCAGGTTAAACAAAATAGGATATAGATTGATATCTTTGTTTATAGAATATATTTGTATTTAGCATACTGATTATCGAAGGCATATAATCAGTGTTGTAAGCTATATTTAAGGTAAAGCTCCAAATATAGACTAATAACCCGCACAGAGGAGAATGAAACTTATGACATTTCATTTAACTAGTAGCACGAATATTTATTTGCAGACAAATATTGTGTACATAGGCAAATTTTGATTTGCCTATGTACACCTACTTATCATGGGCCTATTGGCCCATGATAAGTAGGTGTAATTCACACCCACTCATATTATACCCATCCAACCTGTATTTCAAGCTATCTATTGATGCTACCTGGGAGATTGTTCTAATATATTTTTTCCCTGACTCCTGGGAAGCAAGAGTTCAATAAGCCGTAAGCTTTGTGGCGCTTAATCCCAACAACGCATATCTACAACTTTTGTCAAACTCAGTATTTCCTTATATCCTTTCTAAATAAAAATTTGTCCAATTTGAATACATTAGATAAGATAAGAGATAAGATTTTCTTCGGATTTTTAACCCCGGAGGGTTAGCCACCCAGGATAACCCAAGAAAGTCAGTGCGTCATCGAGGACTGTCTGTCTTATTTCCATTGGGGTCCTTAATCTTGTCCCCCAGGATGCGACCCACACCAGTCCACTAACACCCAGGTACCTATTTGCTGCTAGGTGAACATGACAACAGGTGTAAGGAAACACGTCGAAATGTTTCCACCCGCCGGGAATCGAACCTGGGCCCTCCGTGTGTGAAGCGAGAACTCTAGCACGCTATTTATATACCTTTTATTTGTTTTCCATTTGTACACTTCAGTCATTTGTTCCCAATTTTACATCAAAACAATTTAGAAATTTAGTTCCTTCAGGCTATCGTCGTAGGAAAGGTTTCTGATACATGGGATTAATAAGTAAGTAAGTTTATTCAGGTATACACAGATACAGTTACATAGATTATCATACATAGCAGCATATGTGTAGAAAACCTAGGATAACCCAAAAAGTCAGACAGAGTGACTTATTTCCATTGGGGTCCATTTAATACCTTAATATTAGGCACTAGTAGATACTAGTTATTATACTAAAATTAAAAGGAATAAGGTAAAAAGAGTTATTTACATGTATATGTATGTTATCTAAAAAAAATAAAAATCATTCTCCTCCCTTTCTGTCGCTATATTCATTAGGTACCTTTTGGCTCTCTTCTTGAACTGGCTGATGCTATGACTGGCTTTGACATGTGCAGGCAGTCTGTTCCATTCCTTTATTGCTGTACAATAAAAGGTGTTTGAAGCCTGGCCACTGACTGTGGGTACTACAAAGTTGTACACTCTCTCCCCCTAGTACTATGACTGCTTTGGTTCCCAGCCTTGACGAAATTGGCAGCAAGATATTCTGGACACTGTTTGTGAGCAATTTTATAAACTTGATTCAACTTAAGTTGTTTTACTCTGTCTTTCAATATTCAGCATATCTAATTGTTGTAATTCATCCTGGCCTACATATTCTCTTGGACCCAGGTCCAGGATGAATCTTATCATTTTGTTCTGTGTGATTTGCAGTTTATCTTTCAGTTTTTTGGTCAAGGCAGAGTACCATGAAGAGCAAGTGTAGTCAATATGACATTGTATAAGGGCAAGACATAGGGTCCTGCGAGCCTCAGTACGTAGACACTGCGCTTGTCTGTAGAGGAACTTCAGTCTGGCATTCGCTTTCTTTACTACACTGTTACCTATCAATTCTCCTAACATTCATGGGTGAAAGGGGATTCCCAGATATTTTACTGAGGAAACTGAGGTGATGGATTCCCCATTACATCGGACATGGTGTAACGATAACTTGTTGTCTACTAACCATTTGCTGCAGGACTCTAGTTCCAGTGTTAATACATGAGCTATATCTTGTGGGTCTTTATCTGATACTAACAGAGCACTGTCATCCGCATACAGTAGGAGTTTGCACTTGACACTGATGGACATGTCATTTACATAACACAGGAATAATAAGGGACCCAGAATACTACCTTGGGGAACTCCACATGCTATCGGCAGTGGTTCTGATTCTGTTTTGTTGATTTTGACAATTTGTTTCCTATTGCTAAGATAGGACTTAAACCAGTCTGTGGAACCTATGCCGATAGCTTGAAGTTTCTTACATAATACATTGTGGTTGACAGTATCGAAGGCCTTTTGCAAGTCTAAAGTTACCATTCCTATGAGGTTCCCTATCGACATTTCAGTTCTCATGTAATCCATCAGATTAATTAGGGAGGTGTCGGTTGAGTAAGATCTCCTAAAGCCTGATTGGTAACTATGAAGAATGTAGTTGTCATTAAGATACTTCACTACTTGACAGTACACCGCCCTCTCTAGAATTTTGGATATTACACTGAGTATACTAACAGACCTATAGTTGCTGACATCGGACCTACTATTTTTCTTGAAGATAGGAGTAACTCTGGCCTCCTTGAACCCCTCTGGTACTGTATTAGTGGTGATGGACAGATTTATTATGTGAGCAATGGGAATTGCCAGTTCAGAGGAACCATCTTTTAGGAACTTAGACGGGATGTTATCAGGTCCGGTGCTCTTAGTTGGGTTTAACCTGCTTAGTTCTTTTTGCACGAAGTCATGAGATGCACTTACTAGTTGACAATTGTTTTGAGTTACCCCTTTATTGATATAGTATGTTTTAAACTTATCAGAGTCTGTGTTAAAGGTATTTGATGCAGCTGGTAGCTTACTTACTAGTGTTGAGGCGACAGTTGTGTAGTATGAATTAAAACAATTTGCCACTTTAGTTGTTTCGTGGCATACCTCGTTATCAACATTTAGTACTATGTTAGATCTATCTACGTGTTTATGGCTATACCCCAACAGTTTTAGTTGTTGCCAGAGCTTTCTAGGGTTATTCGTATACTCTTCGATTTTTGAGCAATAGTGCCTAGCCTTTGCGCCTTTTATAAGCCTCTGCACTCTGTTCCTACCTCTGCACTCTGTTCCTCTGTAAGTTTATTTAGGTACAGGTACCCATAATACAGTTACACAAATTATCATACATAGTAATATGTGTGTAAATTACCTAGGATAACGTTAAGTAAAAGGACACAAGTGCAACAAATGTGACTTTATTGTGGCAACGTTTCGTCCTCCATGAGCTTTTGTCAAGCCGTGGGTAATTCTACCAACGTTAAATACATACTACGTAGGATAACCCTAAAAAGTCAGACACGATGAACCTCATCATTCTTCTTTGTTTATTTTCCAGCACATTAATGTCCATTCTGTCATATGGAGACCAGAACTGAGCAACATAATCTAAATGAGACCTACCAAAATACAGTGGTACCTCGAGTTACGATGGTCCCCAAAATCGTCCTTTTATGTAAGTTTATTTTTTTAAATGCTTTTGTAAGTATATTTTTGGGGGTGTAAAAGGACTAGTCTATTTTACATTATTCCTTATGGGGATAAATTCGTTTGGTAATGGCACTTGAACAGCATTCTCGAACGAAAAAATATCGTAACTCGAGGTACCACTGTATATGTTGAACATTTTTTTAAATAATTTTATAATAATTAACACTTACCATTTATTTCCTCTGGAAGCCACTTAATGCAGATGGATCACCCCACAACACCTGCCTTACTATATAGAACCTATACTGGCTAGTTAGTTCTACATAAAAAGACGGTTTTTACTTATCTGTGAGTTGTGATGACTGCATTCCTTCTTTTCCTCCATTCATAAAATTTCTTGATGTCCTGCCAATTTATTGTCCCCATTTCTTCAGCATCTTTGTCCATATTCAAGTGTCTGCTTCCTTGTTTGTGGGTTTGCTTAACTAATTACTTAAAAAAGACTTCAGTGTGTACTGAATCAGGCAGCTAGACTGGTATATTTGCTGACAACTGGGGTTTCCACCAGTCCCTATTTATACAAACAACATTGGCTCCCTATCAAGGGCAAGGAACATATCGGCATTTTCCGATTATAATTTTGAGGCCTGTACCCCATTAAGCCTCGGAAAACACTGAATTTCTGGTGCAAATTACGAAGTGCACCCACTCATTGAATTCAATGTGGCGTCCTCTCCCTCTGCCCGGGCCATCCCCGCAACACACCTTTCTTCACACAAAATTTCTCGAAGGGTCAAATCAGAATCATTTTAATACACAATTATTATATTATACAAATTTACACATGCTGACTTCAGGAAAATAAAAAATATTCTATGATATATATAAAATAGAAGTATAACCTTAGGGCCTTTATTATGGCAAAAGGTTGAATAATCTAGGACGGATGGTAACCTCTTTGAGTACATGTGCCCAAATTGGCGATAATTTAATGAAAATTTCTCGCATGTGGCAGTTCATGCTGTGTCTCAACAATTTTTCTTTTGCTTGCCATTTTGGGCACTTGTGCCATAGAATGCTACCCCTGAATTCTAGGAGCTACTTCAGAAAAAGCTTTCTGAATGATCCCTCAAAATCTTTATTTTTAAGAAACATAGTTCATATTGGTTACAGGTTTGGTACAATTATGACAAAAATTATTTGAAGCAATTGTATGCTTAAAAGAAAGCCACTTAATATGCAAAGCATTTTGGGCATACTAATCATAAAACATATATTACATACTATTTAATCCTAGTCCTAGTGTATTATTCAGGCATTGTGTGCAGTACAGCATGAATAATTCATTCCATTAATAAGGTGATTGAGATTAAAAAAAAATAGGGAATGAGTAAACTTGCTGTTGAAAAGGAATTTATATTGAGTACAATGAGACAGGTTGAAAAATGTACAGTCACTGGAATTATGATATTAATCCATTCCAGAAAGTGCATCGTATCTCAAAACTATCATAACTCAAACCCCAAAAAGAATAAAAAGACAATACGTACTGTGACTGGGACAATACGTACACAGATACCTGCACTTGGGAAAATGAAACATACGATGATGTTTCGGTTCGACTTAGACCATTAACTATTCACAGAGTATTTTGGGAAGGGAGCCAGTATACTGGGACTTTTATATGCACATTCTCAATCAGTCTAAAAGAATTTGTGGCAATTCGCAGAAATATACCCGAGCCTGACGTAAAAGGTACATTCACATCAGCACGATACTAGGGTTGATTAAACCTAATAGCTTGAAATGTTAATAGTTTTTCTTGCCCTTGATAGGGAGCCAATGTTGTTTGTATAAATATGGATTGGTGGAAACCCCAATTGTCAGCAAATATACCAGTCAAGCTGCCTGATTCAGTACACACTGAAGTCTTTTTTAAGAAATTAGTTAAGCAAACCCACAAACAAGGAAGCAGACACTTGAATACGGACAAAGATGCTCTGCTTATCAAGGTATTTTATGATTACATAAAGGTTACAAATATGAAAATTACAAGATCTAACAATTTTATTGATGTACATATGTATTTAACAAATGACAATGACTAATCCAGGTAAACACTTAGATCCTTCACTGATCCCACAGGCTAAAAACCGATAGTACCACAATCAAAGGCACAAAAAATCTCCAATCTGTACTCCCCTGAGATTTCCTGACATTTGGAATCTTGGTCTTGCCCTTATTTAGTTTCATGTTTCTATTTGTTATCCAAGTCTGAATATCTAGCAAAAGAGAACTAATGCAGAGTTTTGCATCTTCCACGTTTGAAAAATCTGGATGTAGGCTAGTGTATTGTCAGCATAAAAATGATAGTCAGCCCCATGGGCATCCAACTGTAAGGTATATCAGTCCACAGCTGAAAAGATCACTTACCAGTAATCTATGATCATTGGTATGAAATGTAGCAGAGGTGTCCAAGAAAATTAGCAGGGCTGCACCAAATCATTATGAACTTTACACAAAGCTCTGTCTGTTGAATAAAATGGTCTATACAGACTGAACACACAGTAAAACATTACTTAACTACAGAACAGGAAACAGTTGATCAAAAATAGCACATTCAATCAATTTAGGAGAGAACATATGATCAGAAACAGGACGAGATAGTTTGATGTTTTCTGAATCGAGGAAAGGCTTCTTGAGGAGAGGGCAAACCAAAGCCCTCTTCATTGACTGTGGAAAACGTCTGATTTGAAAATAATTATTGATCAACACAGTTTTAAAAGGAGCAGCACTTTCATATTCAGGCAAGATCTTTGAATATTTGTAGGAGCTAATGCACAATGCCTTGTTAGAACCTTGATGTATCCCAGAACTCCCTCCTCACTATGTCTTTTGAATAGTTAAGTCATTGTGTACTAGTTACAGTATAATACAATACAGTACTGTATTCTGGTAAGAGATTCATATTTTGACAATTATGTCTGGAATTTTAAGAAATTTTTGACTGGTATGAATTGTGTTCTTTTCAAAGACAGTTGCATACTTTAACTTATGTTGACCTATTTCAGATTCCACAAGTGGACAGTACTCAGCTGATACACTTCAGGCCTGTTGCAAACTGCTGCACATGAGATTGAAGAGGAAACTGAGGTATTTTTTGCTGTTTTCATAGTTCAGTTGATACTGTTACTGAGGACTTAAAACTGGTGTGGAAATTATTACAGGAAGTGTTACAGCTGCTTCCTACACCACAGTTGCACTTCTGATGTACACCTGAAAACTACATGGAAGACCACTAATATTCTAACAAAACTTAGAGATATTATAAAGATGATATTGCCTTATTACTATCACATATCATGGGGTGTTGACTGCGTTGAATACCTCTGGAGTTATGGGGAATACCTGGTAACTCACACATTTACTTGAGTAATAGACACCATACTAATGATATATAATTCTGGTCATGCTCTTACTGTGTACAGACCTGTATTGTATGTATGTGTGAGCCCCCTATAACTGACCAAGACACTAGTCCAGACCTTGTACCATAGACTACAATGCCTAGACTAACTCCCATATAGTATACAATATACAAACACTACATATTTGTGTGTAATGTAATTTTTTTTTTTTTTTTTTTCAACTAGTCTGCCGTCTCCCACCGAGGCAGGGTGACCCAAAAAGAAAGAAAATCCCCAAAAAGAAAATACTTTCATCATCATTCAACACTTTCACCTCACTCATACATAATCACTGTCTTTGCAGAGGAGCTCAGATACGACAGTTTAGAAGTCCCTCCAAACTGCCAATATCCCAAACCCCTCCTTTAAAGTGCAGGCATTGTACTTCCCATTTCCAGGACTCAAGTCCAGCTAACCAATTTCCCTGAATCCCTTCACTAAATATTACCCTGCTCACACTCCAACAGCTCGTCAAGTCCCAAAAACCATTCGTCTCCATTCACTCCTATACGCTCACGCACGCTTGCTGGAAGTCCAAGCCCCTTGCCCACAAAACCTCCTTTACCCCTTCCCTCCAACCTTTTCGAGGACGACCCCTACCCAGCCTTCGTTACCCTACAGATTTGTACGCTCTCCAAGTCATTCTACTTTGATCCATTCTCTCTAAATGACCAAACCACCTCAACAAGTCTCCACAGATACCTCAATGCACCACTCACCTTTTTTCCTTCATCAATTCTATGGTTAACCTCATCCTTCATAAACCCATCCGCTGACAAGTCAACTCCCAAATATCTGAAAACATTCACTTCATCCATACTCCCTCTCTTCAATGTGATATCCAACTTTTCTTTATCTAAATCGTTTGATACCCTCATCACCTTACTCTTATCTATGTTCACTTTCAACTTTCTACCTTTGCCTTTAATCTTCAAAAAGTCTTTGGTATGCTAACCTCATTTAGTTGAAAATTCATCATTCTTATTAGTTTTCTGTTCTATGTAGTACTTATAATATCTGCATCACTTTTAAATTAATATAATTTTCAGAATCTGGTCCAGTCCTTCCTTGAGAAACAACATGATGTAGATGACTTCTTGTCTGAATTCCTTTCGAAGAGGAAAACAGCACACTTACGGCGGATTAAAGCAGAAAAAATTGAGGATATTTTAAATAAACAAAGTAGCACACACAGCTCACCATATCCTTCCCAGCCTTCTACTGGTGGTGGTGTTGGGTATGGAGCCAATCAGTGGTCTTCACCATACCCCTCACAACCAATGAATATGCCCATGCCTGGGTACCATTAATTTACCGGGCAAAACCTAATGAAGTAATAGTTGAATTTTGTAAAAGTTCCTTGTGGTACAGTATGTATATATATATATATATATATATATATATATATATATATATATATATATATATATATATAAAATATAAAGGTAAACATCATTCTTCAGTTTATTATGACTAACCTGTGTCACTTTTATTTTCTACACAAAGAACAGCATTGAGTGCTTGAAAAGTTACATATTAGTCCAGTAAGATGTTGTATCTTGGGTTGTGTTCAGTCATTATGAAGTAAAGAACAATATCATCTACAGTATTGTTAAAATAATAATCTTTTCTGCTTGCATATTTCTTATGCAACAGGTTGACCATCTTTCTATGAATTCAGAGATAAGTGAAATAAATTTGAAATGCCACTATTTTTTTCTAAAATTAATTTATACAGAAGAGTGCAAATATACGTAAACAAATAAAACAATCCACACACACTTGCATACATATATGTGCACATAGAGAGAACGAGAGATAGAGATTGAGATTCATTCCTCCAAGGCCTGGAGGAGGAATGACATAAGGCTCTTGAAGCCAGGAGAGAGTGAACCCATTAGCAGCCAGTGAAGAGGTGAGGCCAGTAGCTAAGATTCAGTTCCTGCAACCAAATATATATGAGTACGTACATATAGGTAAGTACAGTGGACCCTCGGAAATTGAACACTCCCAACTCGCCCTTTTACGTAAGTTTATTATTGTAAGTGCTTTTATAGGTGTATTTTTGCGGGTCTGAAACGAACAAATCTAATTTACATCATTCCTTATGGGAATAAATTCGTTTGGTAACAGCACTTGAACAGCATTCTGGAATGAAGAATGTTCGATTTCCGGGGGTCCACTGTACTGTACATGTATGCACACATGCACGCACATGCATGCATACACGTGCACAAGCGTGCAAACACAAACAAACGAACAAGTTACAGACTCATGCAGACGTACTTTTTTCTTCTTTAACATAAGTGTAACTAAATTTGGATCTACTGTAACACTTTACAGTTTTGGATAAAATAAACATTTTAGCTTGAGACACCACTTGCATACTTATTTATACTACTATAGTCACTTCACTATAAGTGAATATAGTATTGCTCCAGTGATGGCAATATCCATTCACAACAGCGGCACCATATAAATGGTGCCAGTTTTATATGTAAAACTAACAGTAATATAAGGGTGACAAATTTTGGAATATGCGGCCATGGTATGGTGACCTCACCTTAAAAAACAGGTAGATACCTATACTATAGTTAAAATAGAAAAAGTTCAGAGGTGTACAATAACTTGAAATTCAGAACTGAGAAATGAATTATGAAAAAAATGGAGAAAGTGCTGAATATGTCCTCATTGTAAGAAAGGAGAGAAGATATAACTACATGTAGATTTATAATAGAATGTGGGAAAGAAGGCAAGGAGGCTTTCTTGGTGCCAGTAGTAAGAACAGGAGACCATCAACTTAAGCTACTTAAGAATCATTTTAAAAGGGGTATTAGAAAATATTTTCAAGCAAGGGGAGTGATTGATGACTAATGAAATTAGAGAAGAAATAGTATGTAACAAGTCCATTGGTAATTTTAAAAACCTTTATGATAAATTAATAATAGTATGCCCATGGTGTCTTAATTATACAATGTGGTGTCCTTAAAAAAAATGACAAAAGGTCAAAAGACACTACGAAATGGCTCCACAACTAAGAAATATGAAGTTAACTTTCAGTTTGGGAAGAAAAAAAAGAGGAAACATGGGACACAAAAATAGATGAGGAAGAATATTTTAGCACTATCAACAGGTAGAACAAGAGGCCACAAATTGTAATCTTAAGGAAAAAAAAGTAGTGCCAAATAGACAGTAGGTAAAATTTCTTCCCAGAGTGGAAGAGTGCTGGAATGGGGTCCAGCAACAGGTAGTGTGTGCTACATCCACTTTTAACTTAAAAAATATAACAAATTAAACACTGAAGACTTGGATAACATGAAAAGAGCTCAGCTCCTGTAAAAACAAATGCTGTAGCTGTGATGTACAGGCTGGTAGTTAAATTCCTGAAAACAGCTGTGTATAAATAATTCATGCCATAAAAGCATAATAAAATACAGTGGACCCTCGGTTTTCGTTGAAAATTCTTTCCAGAATGCTGTTCAAGTGCCGTTACCAAACGAATTTGTTCTCATAAGGACAAATGTAAATTAGATTAGTCATTTCAGACCCCCAAATATACACTTACAAAAGCTCTTACAAAAATACACTTACATAATTGTTCGAGTTTGGAGGTGAACGAAAACCGAGGGTCCACTGTACAGTGGACCCCCGAGTTTCGTACACCCCGGAAATCGTACAATTATGTAAGTATAATATTGTAAGTGCTTGTGGAAGTGTATTTTTGGGGGTCTGAAATAGACTAACCTACATGACATTTTTCCTTAAGGGAGTAAATTCGTTCGGTAATGGCGCTTGGGCAGACTTCAGGAGTGAAGTTTTTATGAAACTCGGGGGTCCACTGTACGTATATACAAAAAAATCAGGTTTTCCCAAAATTTAAAAATTTACACACCAAAAAAATCTACAAAATGTAAGTACACTACTATAGATAATGTACTGTATAACTTACTGCCCATTCTGTCTGCTCTAACTTCCTGAGGTTGAATGCTGTACAGTACTTCATTTTAAGTTTAGGCTTTTAACCACCTAGAGTTAAATTTGCCATCCTTTAAAGGCATAATCTAACATTATATATAAATGGTACTTTTGCTTCAGAGCAAAGTATGCAAATGTATACTTTTTGTCAGGAACACCAGTTAGCCTGTTTTTGGCACTGATAGCTCAAAAAATTTACAAAATTTTGTCACCTTCTGTTTATAGTATTGGTGACTGAAACATCCAATAATCACAAGACTTGTGATTCTATATGTATACTCACATACATACAGTACATATGTACACAGTTGCATACACACTTCTTTCTTTCAACAAAGCAGTTGTATCCCACCGAGGCAGGGTGGCCCAAAAGGAAAAACAAAAGTTTCTCCTTTTAAATTTAGTAATATATACAGGAGAAGGGGTTACTAACCCCTTGCTCCTGGAATTTTAGTCGCCTCTTACGACATGCATGGCCAACGGAGGAAGAATTCTGTTCCACTTCCCCATGGAGATTGCATACACACACACCTTAATAATTTCATTATACATTGGACCCTCACTATTCGAACACTCCAAACTCGCCCTTTTATGTAAGTTTATTATTGTAAGTGCTTTATAAGTGTATTTTTGGGGGTCTGAAATGGACTAATCTAATTTACATCATTCCTTATGGGAATAAATTCGTTTGGTAACAACACTTGAACAGCATTCTGGAATGAAGAACGTTCGAATAGCGAGGGTGTACATAATGCAGAAGCTATTGCCTGAGCCATGTAAACAGGATAACATAAGCATCATATGCAGCATTAGCAAACATAAGAATAGCTTTCAGGGAACATCAGCAAGGAGTACTGTACAGTGGTACCTCGAGTTTCGAACTTCTCCCAACTCGACCAATTATGTAAGTTTATTATTGTAAGTGCTTTTGTAAGTGTATTTTTGGGGGTCTGAAATGGACTAATCTAATTTACATTATTCCTTATGGGAACAAATTCGTTTGGTAACGGCACTAGAACAGCCTTCTGGAACAAAGAAAGTTTGAAACTCGGGGTACCACTGTACTTCAGAATCATGTACAGTAATTGTGTGAAGCCAGTATTAGCATGGAATCCATACATATTCAAATGTATAAAACTTGAGCAGGTTCCCAGATTTGCTTCCAGGCTAGTCTCTGAAAATAAGGACCTAAGTTATGAGAATGATGTTTAAGACCTGAATCTCGACACTGGAGGCATGAAATAGAGATGAATTGGTCACGACATTGACAAGGTGGATGTGGATAAACTGTTTGAAAGGGGCAGAAAAGATCAAGGGAAGACAGATGAATTATAAAACTAAAATGAGAGATGCAAAAAGAGACTCGTATAGTGTGAGTACAGTAAGGAAGTGACATGCACTATGAAAGGAAATATAATAGTAGAGGCTTTAACTCCATAGGAGAGCTGAAGTGTAAAGATGACAAAGTTCATCAGGCTAATAATTAGTTGTTCAGAGGCAGGGGATTAAAGCTTGAGTTTGATTCCTGCAAACACAGGTAGGTAAGTACACACATGCATAAATTACGAAGATGACTGAAGACATTGGAAATGAACTTGCTGATAAACAGGAGGAAAAGAAAAGAGATAACTGCATAGAAAATCACAAAAAAAAATAGGAGAAAATAGATAGGGAAGATTTCATATTACAGTACCTTCAACAAGGCAAAAAGCCACACAAAAAAGAAAAACTGTGTGGAAGGGCTCAAGAAAGTATTTTGTTAGTACTAGGGTACTGAAATAATATCCAAAAGGAGGTAGTGGGTACTACAACAACTTAACTAAAAGTCTATATGACAAAGTAAATGCAGAATACAAGACATCACAAACACAGGTAAGTATAATTGATTGCATATACACAGACACTAGGCAACATTTTCACAAACAGTAGTAGACAGTGGGAATGGAATACAAGCAAAAGTAGACTATAAACTACAGATTAATATGACAAACTTAATGACTGAAGATGGGACACCATAAGCATAAGTAGGCTCCTGTAATTACCCATAGGTAACCGTAAATAAGTAATATGCACACAGAATAGTAGTGTATAGTACGTTGGTCTTATTCTGAACCACAACCCATTAAGTTATTGAAAAATACATATTTAAATACAAAAAAATTTGAAAAAGATATTCAGTGAAGCAAATTATTAACATACATAGGTGGCACAATTTTTTTTGGTACTTCAGAGTAAAGTTTGTAATTACAGTACAGTGGACCCTCGAGTTTCGGCCATAATTCATTCCAGAAGGCTGTTCAAGTGCCATTACCGAACGAATTTGTTCCCATAAGGATTAATGTAAAGTAGGTTAGTCCATTTCAGACCCCCAAAAATACACTTACAAAAGCACTTACAATATTACACTTACATAATTGTTCGAGTTTTGAGGTGGTCGAAACTCAGGGGTTCACTGTATTTGTTTATAAGCACAGTGTTAGTAATGTTGTATATACTGTATAAGGATTCAGGGTTACCAAAATGTGGGTTTTATATAATGTACTATTGCCTTTTGAATATTTTGTGTGTGTTAGGCATTGGTTTTCTCATAACGTGAATTTCATTTTTATAATTTAAATGTTAATTAGATAAGTTGATGTGCAATTAGACAGACTCTACTGCACTTTAAGTCTAAGGAGCCAGTTAACATAATTTAATCAGGATTCTTAATTTTTGTGTTGAGCAAGATTGTGCTTTATTACGCTGAGATATGAATATATTTGTGTTATGGAAAAGACAGGATATTGAAAAATCCACTAACCCCACTGACATCGTTATTTATTTTTTAGATGCATGTGAGATATGCATAATGCTGTGAAACCCATGACTCCCTCCTTTTATTTTATATTCAATTTATTGCAGTTTAGTAATAATAATTGTTTAGATTAAACTGAGTGATATTATAAAGGTACAGTACTATATAGTATTCCTTATACATATAGTATGCACTTTATTTAAATAAGGGGGATTGTTCAGTTATAGACAGAGAATTTGGATTTTTGAAATTAAGAGTTTTGAAAGTAAGGTAGCTCATTTTGCAACACATTGATATGTGTGTATGATGTATATCACAGCATTCTCAATGGATTTATTTAATATAAGTGTAAAATATATACATGCTCTGTTTTCTGTTAGTGCAATCAAGCACATGTAATAATTGTATGTACAGTACTGCATGTTTTTTTCTGTTTTGCTTTTCTTTGATATAATGTAAATAATTTGATACCAATAATCTTTGATAACTGCTAATTGAGAGAGAGGCAGTGCTGAGGGTACTCCAAATTATGCAGTTGAGAAACAAGGTACAGTAAAGTGATGTGTGTTGCTCCCTGAATTTGCGGTTTTCCAAATTTGCACGTTATGATTATCTTTTTTTATTTTCCATGTTTACACTGTGCCTATTTTTTGGTTTGGCACATGACCCTTAAATTGAAAATCAGTCATAGGATTTTGTTCAAAACATGTTCCCTGGTATACCCCAGGTATACTCCAGGATATTGCACATTCATTACAAATGTCAGTAAAACAAGTAAAATCTAAAATAAGTTATTATTTGAACAGAACTTACTGGTAACTCTGTTCAAGGATTCTAACACAAGGAACCCAGGGAAATGAGTCATATTATTTGACTTTATTGGGTCATTCAAGGTTAAATTCTACATAACTTACTAAAACCATTGTGAGCTTGCTGGCCCACATATCTCTCACAGCCTGGCTGATGAGTGAGATAGGTTGCATTTGATAAGGACTTGCCTAACATGGGCCAGTAGGCCTAATTACTAACTTACCACATACATATTAGTTCTGTCCAGCTTGTACAGTATTTCTTGTGATTGATCAAGTGGTTTAGTAAGGGCCAATAATTGTGTGTGCTAGGTACATTTTGCCACCTTTGTTGCTGCTGCTGCACCTACACACATTATTTTTCTCAATTTTCACTTAGTCCGATTTATTTATTTGTGGTATATGTTTGATTAAGAAATGTGGATTTTTTATTTAATGATTGATTAGGGGAAATATTCACAATTACGTATTTTTATTTTATTTTCTCTTAGATTTTTTTTTATAAAATATACTGATGTTTGGCATGAAAATATTCACAGTGACATGTTCTGTCAGACTAACAGCATGTACATTCAAACCTGGTTTGTTGGTGATGGTTGCCTCTGACATGAGGTTATATGAGCGGGAGCTGGTTGTTCAGCAGGGAGGACTATCACTGGCTTTTCTCGGTTATTCAGTATTACATTCTGCAAACAGTTGCTAAGCAGGCATTCATTGTATTCACTCAGAATAATATTAATAAAATTGAAGAGGCTCAAATTTAGAATATGGTACAGTATATTTAGCACTCTTAAATTATATTAAGCATTTACAAACCTTCTTAGGAACAAATAATAAACCTTAATGCCAGAGATATATTACCATATGTTTTAATATACAGTATTATTTTTTTTTTATTATTCATGCAGTCTTTTGAAACAAATGTCATTTCAGTTTTTTATCGAATTTCAAATTATTTTTGGATGTCAGGTTTTGTGACTGAACGCCCCCACATTATGTTGTAAATAAATTCCAGCAGTAAAAAATCAGTCATGTTAACATGTTCACCTGGTGAACACCATTAATATTTTGCCATGGTTATGTGCAGACTAAATACATAACCTGGATAATTTATTTTTACTACAATAGCTGTTTAAAACCAAAGTAGGCTGACACAAAGCAGGAAACATAGTCACTATTGTTCAGTCAGTAACTGTCATGTCACTATTGTGTAGATATCCTAACATTTCACTCAGTGCAGAACTTGATTACAATAAAAATTTGTGACAGTATTTCTCTGTGTGGCGAGGTTAATCACAATACGAACTTTCTTTGCATCTGTCTTTTCTCCATTCTGCCATTGTATCCAGTTTGTCAAAACTGCAGCAATATGAAGAATTCATTCAGAGAATATATCACATTGACTTGATAAAACCCCATAGAGTGAAAAATTGTCACAGTAAAAGCTTGCTCTGCACCTGTGGTTTTTCTTCACTACTATTGTTAGTATACTGCTGTATTCAGTAGTTTCTATAACTGGTCCAGGAAAATTCATTTAAAGCTGGGACTCATATTTTGCAGATTTTTAAAATATTAAGGCAACATGAAAAGCATGTGTCATAGTAATTCTTGTTAGTGGTGTTCATTGTTATGATCATGTTCTTTACTAACTTTCATATGGAGCTGTCCTTAATTGATCATATAACAATATCAAAAAAATGTGAGATTAATATGAATGTCATTCAGGTATTAGCACTTATAGGAGTAATCATTTTTTGTTCTTTTAGTTCAATATTTGAACTTTACTTTTCTCTTGAGTAAGATACTGAATTATATTCTCTATATTATTTAATCTTTGTTACTAAAACTTCAGATATTATATTGCTCAAATATTGTAAAATATATAGTCAGCTGTAATATGCTTGTGTTAAAAAACATACTTACGCCTACATAACATCTTTTGAATTGTGCTTCTGATAAAAAGGCTAAATTATCTCATAAATAGCATACATCAAACAAGGTCACATATTTCTTGTACAGTAGAATTAATTATGTATCATTTGATGTTATAATATCAGTGTTATTAAAGTTTTTATATAATGTAGCTTAAATAAATTCTGTTTAATATATACATTAAGAATACATATATTTTTTTAACCTTAAGTAGGCAAGAGCAGAATTGCAGATGAACACAGAGGTTTCAAAAGGGTAGGGAAAGTGTAGACCAAGTGTTTACATTGAAACGTATAAGTAAATAATATTTAGATAAAATTAAGGAAGATTTTCGTGCATTCATGGATTTAGAAAAGGCATATGATAGGGTGGATAGGGGAGCAATGTGGCATTTATTGCAAGTACGTACGTAAATGTATATGGAATAGGTGGTAGGTTACCGACAGCAGTTAAAGAGTTTTTGTGAGGATAGCGAGGCTCATGTTTGGGTATGTAGGAGAGGGAGATTATTTTCTAGTAAAAGTAGGCTTTAGACAGGGATGAATGATGTCACTCATCTAGATACCCATCAATTACACAACCCAGGGCAGCATGGGTTTAGAGCAGGTCGCTCCTGTCTGTCCCAACTACTGGACCACTACGAAAAGGTTCTGGATGCTCTAGAAGACAAACAGAATGCAGATGTTATATACACAGACTTTGCAAAAGCCTTTGACAAGTGTGACCATGGTGTAATAGCACACAAAATGCATGATAAAGGAATAACAGGCAAAGTGAGTAGATGGATCTATAATTTCCTAACAAGTAGAACACAAAGAGTAGTAGTCAACAGAGTAAAGTCTGAGGCGGCTACAGTGAAAAGCTCTGTTCCACAAGGCACAGTACTCGCTCCCATCCTGTTCCTCATCCTCATATTGGACATAGACAGGGATATAAGCCACAGTGCCGTGTCTTCCTTTGCAGATGACACCCAAATCTGTATGACAGTGTCCACCGTTGAAGACACTGGAAGACTCCAAGCAGACATAAACCAAATCTTTAAATGGGCTGCAGAAAACAATATGAAGTTCAATGATGAGAAATTTCAATTACTCAGATATGGAAAACGTGAAGAAATTAAAATCTCATCGGAGTACAAAACAAATTCCAACCACACAATAGAGCGAAAAACTAATGTCAAAGACCTGGGAGTGATCATGTCAGAGGATCTCACCTTCAAGGATCATAACACCGTAGCAATCGCATCTGCTAGAAAAATGACAGGATGGATAATGAGAACCTTCAAAACCAGGGATACAAAGCCCATGTTGACACTTTTCAGGTCGCTTGTTCTGTCTAGGCTGGAATATTGCTGCACACTAACTGCACCTTTCAAGGCAGGTGAAATTGGTGACCTAGAAAATGTGCAGAGAACCTTCACAGCACGCATAACTGCGATAAACCACCTCAATTACTGGAAACGCTTGAAGTTCCTAAACCTGTTTTCCCTAGAACGCAGGCGGGAGAGATACATTATTATATACACATGGAAAATTCTCGAGGGATTAGTACCAAACTTGCACACGAGAGTCACTCCCTAAGAAAGCAAAAGACTCGGCAGGCGATGTAACATCCCCCCAATGAAAAGCAGGGAGCCACTAGCACGTTGAGAGACAACACAATAAGTGTCAGGGGCCCAAGACTACCTCCCAGCATACATCAAGGGGATTACCAACAAACCCCTGGCTGTCTTCAAGCAGGCACTGGACAGGCACCTAAAGTCGGTACCTGACCAGCCAGGCTGTGGTTCGTACGTTGGACTGCGTGCGGCCAACCGTAACAGCCTGGTTGATCAGGCTCTGATCAAACATGAGGCCTGATCATAGACCGGGCCGCAGGGGCATTGACCCCTGGAACTCTCTCCAGGTATACTCCAGGTAACTGAGACCACAAAAAATACTATACGAAAATACACCTCAAAGTCGGCATTTTAATCCAAAAAACACGGTCGGAGTTTTTTTTCCTCATTATGCACTGGGTGCTGCAGGATTTTTTTTATACAGCGCACACTGACTACACAGACCCATTCTCTCATATGTGGGCCTACCTCCTTTCTCCCACTTGATTTGAAGCCGCTAGAATTTTTGAGTATATATACGTCCCAAACAGTGGCTCGTAAGACTTATATATACGACCAAAACAGTCAAAGGGTTAAAAGTGAACATAGAAGAGAACAAGGTGATGAGGGTAGCAAACACTTTATTTAATAGAAGATTGGATATCAGATTGGAAGGAAAAAGTATGGAGGAAGTGAGAATGTGTTCAGATGTTTGGGAATGGACTTGTCTGCAGATGAATCTATGGAAGACCAGGCGAACCACAGAACTGAATAGGGGGGAAAAAGATGGGTGGCGCAGTGGATTGAGGCATCTGTGGAAACAAAGAACATTATCCACGGAGACAAAAAAGGAAATGTAAGAGTATAGTGGTACCAACACTTTTACATGGGTATGAAACATGGGTTGTAAATGTTGCAGTGAGGAGGAGGCTGGTGGTGATGTCATGTCTGAGGGCAATGTGTGGCATAAATATTATGTAGAAAATTCGTAGCATGCAGATTAGGAGGTGCAGGGTTACTGAAAGTATTATCCAGAGGGCTGAGGAGTTGCTGAGGTGGTTCGGACATTTAGAGAGGATGGAGCAAAACAGGATGACTTGTAAGATGTATAAATCTGTGGTGGAGGGAATGCTGGGAAGGGGTCACCCTAGGAGGGGTTGGAGGGAGTAAAGGATTTTTTTTTGTGCACCCAGAAAGCATGTTTGAGTGTGCTAGATATGAGTGAGGGGAAGTAAATGTTTTTTTTGGAGGGGCATCTGAACAGCAGTATCCGCACACCTCTGGAAAGATAGTGATAGAGTGAATGATAGCTAATGATGTGTTTCTTTTTTTCAGGTAACCTTACCTCGGTGGGAGATGGCCAGTGTTTTAAAAAAAAAAATGGATGCAGCATCAATGTACTGGTACACTTAATTTTGCACTATACGACCTATACAGGTGTAGCTCATATTTTTTAATATTATAGTATAATAAAAATACAGTACATAATACGTACATGCAGAAACTAATGAGAAACTCAATATATATCCACTTATTAAGAATTGCTCATTTTATATTAGGATTAATCCTATATACTTTCACTATTCCATTTTTTATTCCTTCCATTAAATGTTTAGTTCAGAAAATATATACAATACATAGAAATTACACACAATTTATTTACATTTAAAATAAATTATATATGAAATGTACTATTTATCTGTATCTTTACTAGTATCATAATCATTGTGATTCATCACGTAAAGTATGTAAAAAATTACTCCAAGCAAAAATAGAGCAATAACTGAGTCTGTTTTTGCCCCTTCGGTACGTGCTAGCTTCCTCTCCTGATATATTTTATATCGGATTTTGGCATCCTCTCTTCTCTCACGATTAAAATCATAATGAGCCTTTGACCATTCATCAAAGTTAAAAATAGGAGTATGTCCCATTGTAATTGGAGAACTGCTTTTCATTCTTTGTGATTTATAAAATTTTGTTACATACTGCTCTGCTTCAGCTGGAGTTGCAGCTGGTGATATATTAAAAAATCCCTTGTCATACATCTTCCTCTTCTGAAAGTTTCCCAAAACTTCATAAGCTTCTGTTATCTCTAGGAACTTGACAGAAGCATCCTCGGTTCCTTTATACTGGTCAGGATGATAGGTTTTGGATAAGTTGTAATAAGCCTTTTTCACCTGAAACAGAAACCAGTAATTTAACAACATTCTATACAGCACTTAATAGAGAAAATTAAATAATGAAAATTTTTGACTTCACATTTATTCAGACTAATTTGTACTGCACTTTGGGAGTCTGAAACTCCTGTACAATAAATGAAGAGGAAGCCATGGTTGCAAAGTGATAGCAACAAGTATTGCATATAATTTTGCTATAAAAATGCTGGTCAACTCTGTTAGATATCCTTGAATTAATCTTCTCTGGAAAAACATAAAGGAAGGAGGCAATATGATATGGATAGACATAATGGAAGGAGGTAATATAACATGGATGGACATAAAGGAAGGAGGTACAGTGGACCCCCACCTAATGAGCAAAATTCATTCCAGAAGCCTGCTCAAGTGCCATTACCGAACGAATTTATTTCCTTAAGAAATAATGTCACGTAGGTTAGTCTATTTCAGACCCCCAAAAATACACTTCCACAAGCACTTACAATATTATACTTATATAATTGTACGATTTCCGGGGTGCTCGTTAGGCAGGGGTCCACTGTAATATGATACAGATGGACATAAAGTAAGGAGGTAATATGATATGGATGGATATAAACGAAGGAGGTAATATGATATGGATGGGCATACCTGGAGTATAACTGGAGGGTGTTCTGGGAGTTAACGCCCCTGTGGCCCGGTCCATGACCAGGCCTTGTGGTGGATCAGGGTCTGATCAACCAGGCTGTTACTGCTGGCTGCACACAAACCGATGTACGAACCACAGCCCAGCTGGTTAAGTACTGACTTTAGGTGCCTGTCCAGTTCCCTCTTGAAGACAGCCAGGAGTCTATTGGCAATACCCCTTATGTATGCTGGGAGGCAGTTGAACAGTCTTGGGGCCCTGATACTTATTGTGTTGTCTCTTAGTGTACTCATAATGCCCCTGCTTTTCATTGGGGGGATGTTGCACCGCCTGCTGAGTCTTTTGCTTTCCTAAGGAGTGATTTCCGTGTACAGATTTGGAACTAGTCCCTCTAAGATTTTCTAAGTGTATACAGTATTATCATGTATCTTTCTTACCTGCATTCCAAGGAGTACAGGTCAAGGGACTTAAACCATTCCCAGTAATTTAAGCGCTTTATTGTAGTACTTATAAATGCAGTGAAAGTTCTCTGTATACGTATTCTCAAAGTCTATGATTTCGCCTGCCTTGAAAGGGGCCGTTAGTGCACAGCAATATTCCAGCCTAAAGAGAACAAGCGATTACAAGAGAATCATTAGTGGCTTGGCATCCCTAGTTTTGAAGGTTCTCATTATTCATCCTATCATTTTCTTAGCAGATGTGGTAGAAACATTGTTGTGATCTTTAAAAGTGAGATTCTTTGACATTATCACTCTCAGGTCCTTCACATTAGTTTTTTGCTCTACTGTGTGGTTGGAATTTGTTTTTTACTCCGATCTAGTTTTAATTTCTTCGAGTTTTCCATAGCAAAGTAAATGAAATTTGTCTTTATTGAACATCATATTGTTTTCTGAAGCCCATTTAAAGACTTTGTTAATGTTCACTTGGAAATGTGCAGTGTCCTCAATAGATGACACTCATGCAAATTCTAGTATCCTCAGCAAAGGAGGACAGGGTGCTGTGACTTATATGTCTAATCTCTGTCTATGTCAGATATGAGGATGAGGAAAAGGATGGGAGTGAGTACTGTACCTTGTGGAACAGAGCTTTTCATTGTAGCAGCCTCTGACTTTACTCTGTTTACTATTACTCTCAGTGCTCTGTTTGTTAGGAAGTTATGGATTCATCTACCCACTTTTCCTGTTACAGTGGAACCCCGAGTAACGTAAAAACTTCATTCCAGAAGCCTGCTCAAGTGCCATTACCGAACGAATTTACTCCCTTAAGAAATAATGTCAAGTAGGTTAGTCCATTTCAGACCCCCAAAAATATACTTACAAAAGCACTTACAATATTATACTTACATAATTGTACGATTTCCGGGGTGTACGTTACTTGGGGTTCCACTGTAGTATTCCTTTATCACACATTTTGTGTGTATTACGCCATGATCGCACTTGTTGAAGGCTTTTACAAAATCTACATTTTGTTCGTCCTCCAGTGCATCCAAGACCATGTCATAGTGGTCCAGTAGTTGTGAGAGGCAGGAGTGACCTGTTCTAAATCCATGCTGCCCTGGGTTGTGCAACTGATGGGTATGAAAGTGGTTGGCAATCTTGCTTCTTAGAACCCTTTCAAAGATTTTTATGATGTGGATGGACATAAGGGAAGATGGTAATATGATATGGATGGACATAAAGGAAGGAGATAATATGATATGGATGGACATAGAGGAAGGAGGTACAGTGATACCTCGCATATCCGCCCTGCCAATTATCCGAACCTCGCTAATATCCGAACAGACCCTGGGAAAGGGCAAAATTCTAAAACGTATACACATTTTATTACTCCATCTATGATACTTTTTCAAAATTATATAATAAACATGCTATGTAACATATGAACATGATAAATACACCCCACAGTGGCCTGGTGGCAAAAGCTCTCGCTTCACACGGTGAGGGTCTGGGTTCGATTCCCGGCGAAGGGGTGGAAACATCGGGCGTGTTTTCTTACACCGGTTGTCTATGTTCACCCATCAGTAAAATGGTTACCTGGTGTTAGTCTACTGGTGTGGGTCGCATCCTGGGACAAAACTGACCTAATTTGCCCGAAATGCTCTGCATAACAAGTGGCTTTCTATATAATAGTATGTCATTGATGTCAGCCAGGCCTGTATACCTTGTACATGTACTTGCAGTAAATAAAGATATGTATTATTATTATTAGATGTGGTAGCCAGGCGACTTGTAGAAGTGACGGCAAGAATTACATTTTCTCTAGTCCAACATCAGAGAAAATGTGTAAACTATAGTATTACTGGGGGTAACTGTAGAAAATTATTCCTTTCGTATGCCTTCACTCAGTGTCATTTCTTCTAAAAATGGTGTTACATTAGACTGGGAGTGTTCCTCTTTATTTATTCTACTGTATCAACGTGGAGACAGCTTGTACACAATGTAAAGTGTTCGTATTTTGGTATAATGCAAACATGTATGAACCTCTCTGTCTCTCATTTACTCACTCTCTCTCATTTATTTGTTTTATCTCTTTTACTCACCTCTCACCCTACATTAATACTACAAACATTTTAAGGTAATTAATGAGTGAACTGTATATGTATTTTATTACTCTGGGGTGCTTTAAATGTTGTAGTATATTACATGTGGGTGGGGTGGGGTGGGCTGCCCTGGCTGGCTACCATCCTGTGGTCGGTGAAATCCGGGAGGCTGTTATTCGAGCCCAGAGTGTCCGGTCCCACCGCCAGACGACATTTGACTCGTTTTTCAAACCTACAACGCTGTCGCCAATGACGATATGACGGGGTACAGATGGCGATATGACGGTACGGGTGCGCATTTTTTCCCCTCACATATCCAGAAACTCTGTGTTTCTGAACCGGTCTCAGCCCATATAGTTCGGATATGAGAGGTATCACTGTAATATAATGCAGATGATTATAAATGAAGGATGTAAATTAAGACATACAGTAGACCCTCATTTAGCACGACTATATATTGCACAATTTGGGTATTACACGATCGAAGAACTGTGGCACATTTTTATCTAACATGATGTAAACTTGATATTACACGATTCGCTGGAGGTGAATTTTTTTTTTGAAAGGTGTGGATAAAAACCTTACCAGTAATTTGGAGGTCAAACCAGTCAGCATGGATGACAGAGGAAATATTTATTGACTTGTTTAAGCATCACTTTATTCCTGAAGTCAAGTTTTACCTGCACAGCAAGAACCTTGCATTCAAGGCTCTCTTCATTCTTGATAATTCCCATACTCATCCACAAGCTTTGCTGGATGTGATCCCACATGTAAAAGTTGTATTTTTACCTCCAAATACAACATCTCTGATTCAACCACTGGACTGGGGAGTTATTAAGACATTCAAGTGTAACTACACAAAAAAAGTTATAAAAAAAACTAGTTGCATCAATGGACGCTGACTACAACCTGGCAGTACCAAGCTTCTGGAGTAAATTTAACATTGCAGATGCCATCAGCTATGCTAGAGGTGCATGGAATGAAGTGCCCCAATCAACATTAAATGCAGGCTGGGGAAAGTTATGGCCTTCTGTAGTTAAGTCTTTCACTGATTTTCCCTTGCTTGAGAGTCAGGTTCAGGAAATTGTTCAGCTGGGAAGGAGATTACCAGGTGATGGTTTTGAAGATATGAATGAAGATGTGAATGAACTCTTAGAAGATGATGATGATGAAGACAGGAGTCCAGAGGAAATCTGGGCAGAGTTCAATGCACAGATACAAGGGAGGGAGATAACAGAAGAAGATGAAGAAGAACCTGAAGAAAAACAGTTAACATTGCAGCAGTTACGTGAGCAGTTCCATATTATTGGTAAAGTTGCAGACTTTTTCGGACCCTGACAAAGCTAGAAGCAGGGCTTTGAAACGGGATCTAGACCAGCTGATGATGCCTTACCGTCAGCTATATAATGTAATGCAGATGCAGAATAAAAGAGCCCAGAGATCCATTACAGAATTTATGCACACTGCAATACAATCATCGACTTCAGTACCAGAACCTCTACCATCCACTTCTACTGTCACCCAACAACCTTCCACCTCAGCCCAGTAGGGCCACACCATCCATATCCACTCTCTTCACAACCATCCACAAACATCATTACCCACAATTTAAGGTAAGAAATACTATTATTTCTATTGCATTTGTAGTCTTAAGCAGTAATATATCACGACAATGAACTACAATTACATATTCACCTTCAATTTTTGCAAGATCTGTTGGTCTAAAAAACTTGTTTGGCTTTTTGGGGACTCCCAGGAACGTAACCCTATTTTTCCCATAAATTCTGTTAATTATCTAACACGATTTTACCTAACACAACGTTTTCAGGAACGTAACTACTGTGCTAAATGAGGGTCTACTGTACGTACTGTTAGAACTCAAACATGGAGAAGGAGGTAATGTGATATGGATAGACGTAAAGGAAGGAGGTAATATGATACGGATGGACATGAAGGAGGTAATATGACACAGATGGACATAAATGAAGGAGGTAATATGATATGGATGGATGTAAAGGAATTAATACGATATGGATGGACATAAAGGAAGGAAGTAATATAATACAAATAATTATAAAGAAAGGATGGAGATTAAAAGATTGTAATAAATAAGATCAGTGATGAAATATATTGATCTTATTGACATCTGTGAGTATTCAATATGTAAGATGCAATGGGCATTGCCTTCAGTGCTGCAAAAAAGATATATTTGTCTCTGTATACAGGCTCTTGGTAAGGAATGACATTAGGTTTATTAAGAGTAGTTAGGGAAGGCAAGAAATATACTTGGTCTCTATTTTATAGCTTAGACGAGATCAGAGTTGAATGAAGGCAATGATGGTTTTTGTCTATCAGCTGCTCAAGAAAAATGGGCTAAAGTTTTAAATATTCTCAGAAGATTAAGGTGATGCAGAAATTCCATGACATTCAACAACCAAACAAAAGGTCAAGAAATTTAACCGTATCATGTACTGGAATTGGGGAAGCACACAGGTGGTGTCCCTCATTTCATACTATCCGACATGTTTTCCATTATCTGACAGATGCGTTCTACTAATAGATGCATTCTACTATCTGATAGATGTCATTGATGTCAGTTAGCCTGTATACTTTGTACATGTACTTGTAGTAAATAAAGATATTATTATTGTTATCTGATAGATGCATTCTACTATCTGACATATGTTCTACTATCATCTGACATACGTTCTACTATCATCTGACATACGTTCTACTATCATCTGACATACGTTCTACTATCATCTGACATACGTTCTACTATCATCTGACATACGTTCTACTATCATCTGACATACGTTCTACTATCATCTGACATACGTTCTACTATCATCTGACATACGTTCTACTATCATCTGACATACGTTCTACTATCATCTGACATACGTTCTACTATCATCTGACATACGTTCTACTATCATCTGACATACGTTCTACTATCATCTGACATACGTTCTACTATCATCTGACATACGTTCTACTATCATCTGACATACGTTCTACTATCATCTGACATACGTTCTACTATCATCTGACATACGTTCTACTATCATCTGACATACGTTCTACTATCATCTGACATACGTTCTACTATCATCTGACACGTTCTACTATCATCTGACATACGTTCTACTATCATCTGACACGTTCTACTATCATCTGACACGTTCTACTATCATCTGACATACGTTCTACTATCTGATAGATAAGTTCTGCTATCTGATAGATGCATTCTACTGATTGATGCATTTTATTATCTGACAGATGCATTCTAATCTGACAGATGTGTAATACTATCGCACAGATGCGTTCCTGACCTATGGCAAAAAAATTATTAGTTGTATATTTTTTTTATACCTGTGCCTGTGTAGCTTTTGGGGAGAGTTGAAGAATGTCATAGTAGCTCTTGCGTTTTTGGTGTCTGCCTCCACCAGATATTGCCTTTAGCTGTTGATAGATAACAGAACCAGAGGCTGCTAGTAGTAGCCTGGGGTCATGATAAACACACTTTTCGATCAAACCATGACAGACACTATAATTCCTCAAAACAGTGTTTAAATTAACACTAAATTTCTTCCTACAAATCATAGTCAATATATAACAGACAACATAGATGACTGAGCTATCAAATTCTTTACAAATTCTGTATATTATCTCCCTCCTTTACTTTGTTTGGGGTTTATAGGGCCATCACAGCTCGTGCTGCCTTGAGCTTATCGTCACAATTTTTTGGAAAAAATAGTAGCAGAAATTGGACGGAAATCGGAAAGGCAATAAAAGTTCCATTTGAGGGTTAATATCCGGTTTAGGGCTTGTATTTTTTATTATACAAATTATCTAATATTAAAGTAGTTGAGCAATGGATACAGTTCTATTTTTAGCCTACGGAATAAAGGTTTTTCGTTGTAACCAAACCTTTAGCGCTTGGCTATGGTGATAATAATAATAATAATAATAATAATCATAATAATAACTAAACCTATCCTAAGTTAGGATTTAACTCCTGGCTAAATTATTCCATTCTCTGACTATTTTGCTGAACTCTAACCACCTTCGCAACCGTTGGCAACAACATTGGTCCGATATGCCTCATAACAAATTACATTCTGTTAAACCAAGTTTAGGTTTCTAGCCTTCGTGTCATCGATGCCGAGGTTGGGAGACAACACTCTCTCGTCTTCACATCGGGCACACCGGTCTCACTCATGGGTATCTCATGGAACAGCGCTCTGTTCCAATTTCAATTTCCCATATTCTAATGGACCGTCCTGTTTTATCAACGAGCACGCACAATTTTCCTTCGTCGAACCCAAAGAATGACTCTGCAGCAAAGAGTTAGGCGCTACATTCACAATGACAACTACCCACGACCAAGAATCCTGAGTGATCTCCCCGTCGAACCAGAAGAGTGGGTACCACCAGTCCCAGTCTATGTTCAACAACATAGATAAATACTCCCCATTTGTGGGTGACCTACCTTTTCCAAACTACATCTTACAACTACCATTGTAACACCTACGAACTTCCTATTTTAGGACACCACCTCAGAAACTGCTTGAACAACTCCGGGCTAGCCACCAACAACATCAAAAGCCCAGCAACTACCACCTGTTGAAACTGCTCGTCCAGCACCGGGCTAACCACCATCAACACCGAAAGCCCAGAAACTACCACCTTTTGCAGCAGCCTTTCCCGAAAAAAAAAAAAATACTATAAATATTATGCATTCTCCCAACTCAGTGTCATGCTGTGATACAGCAGTATACCTGTGTGCAACTGATGGGGTGAAGGCATATCCTCCTCATAAAATTTACTTATTTATCACTCTACATACACACACACTTATTATGTTGCGCCAAAGTGGATAGGCCACTTACCTTTATAACCCTAACCTCCACCTCTCCCCTCCCACCTATTTCCCAATTTCCATCCTTACCCATCCTTCTTCCTTCCCCATCTTACCGACGCCCTGGTCAATCAAGCTCCAAGCTCCAAGTGTGTTAGTGTGACTTTGTAAATGGTCCAAGTCGGACCAAAACGTCGTCGCAAGCTCCTCTCTTTTTATTTGTGCGGGTTGTGTGTGTATTGTTCCAGTCACGGTATTGTGCCTTTTTTTGTTATTTGATGATAATTCCTACAGCACTCCTGACAGCCCTTCCTAACTTTACCTTTGTTGTCCTCTCCACCTTTGCCCCTGCAGCACTGTATGACCCTAGTGGGTTAGCGCTTCTTTTTATTATAATAATAATAATGTACTTATATGTACCTTTACTTAAATAAACTTAATAATATGGACCCCAATGGAAATCAGGGACCCCAATGAAAATAAGTCTTTTTTTCAGTCTCTTTGGGGTTAGATGGAGGGTATTTCGGGGGTCAGCGCCCCCGCGGTCCGGTCCATGACCAGTCCTCCCGGTGGATCAGGGCCTGATCAACCAGGCTGTTACTACTGGCTGCACTTAGTCCAACGTACGAACCACAGCCCAGCTGATCCGGCACTGACTTAAGTATATGTCCAGCTCCCTCTTGAACACAACCAGGGATCCATTGGTAATTCCCCTTATGGCTGGTGGGAGGCTGTTGAACAGTCTTGGGCCCCGGACACTTATTGTGTTTGGGTTATTTAGTTAATTTACACACATATTACTATGTGTGATAACTATACTTATGTGTTCCTGTACTGTAACCAAATAAACTTACTCTGTCTGACTTATTAGTGTTATCCTAGGTAATTTACACTATGATAATTTTACTTATGAAAATTAGTAACTTTGACTTTTTTGTGGCATTATCCTAGGTAATTTGCACACGTGTTACTATGTATGATAATTTGTGTAACTATATTTATGCGTACCTGTACCTAAATAAATTACTTACTTAAAATTTTTACCAGTGGCCTATTGGTCTAGGGGTATTATATAAAAAAAAGGCACAATACCGTGACTGGAACAATACACAAATAACCCGCAGATAGAAGAAACTTACGACGACGTTTCGGTCAGACTTGGACCATTTACAAAGTCACACTAACAAAAAGGAGGGGGGTGTAGATTCGCCGGAACACCCCCAGCCCGGGTCTTTTCCAGATGGTGACCCGG
Source organism: Cherax destructor (assembly GCA_009830355.1). Lineage (NCBI taxonomy): Eukaryota > Metazoa > Arthropoda > Malacostraca > Decapoda > Parastacidae > Cherax > Cherax destructor. The sequence continues at coordinate 103,625 of WNWK01003203.1, read as the reverse complement.
CCTTGGCTCCCTGTCGTGGGAGTGTCTGAGACCTATGTCTCCCATGGGAGGAGGTACAAGTACCCCCTCATCGTCTGGGACCAATTGTCCCCACGCCTAGCTACGTTCCCCACCCTCACGGGGCTCGTAGGGAGGAGAAGCTAGGCCTCTCTGGTCTGCCATCTTTCCCGCCCCAGGGAGGCTGACGGGAAAGGCAGTCTTGCAAGCTGCAGATGGTAGCAAGCTCTAGCTTTGGCACGGTAAATACCCTGCCCTAGAAGGGCTGGGCATGGTGGAAGGAGGGAGTATATATAGGCCAGCAGACAGGGACGGGAACAAGAGAGGTAGAATTAAAGGGAAAAGAGAGGTAGTGGTAGAGGTAATAGTAGTGGAGTCAGTCAAATAGTAAGAAAAAGGAGCACTACAAGGGAGCTAGGGGCCCACATAAGGTAGGAACAAGAACACAAAGGGGGGAAAAATAATAATGATGGACCAAATACCTAAGGGAGAAGAAAGAAAACCGAAAGGAGAGAGAGGAAAGGGAGAAGGGAAAAAATCAGGTTAAGTCACGGGTGTTCTGAACTTAGATTCATACAAGGAAAGTTGTGTATAAGGGAGGATTCAACCAGACGGCGACTGTGAAAGTTAGAAGTAGGGTAGACAGTTTTAGCAGAAGACCAGTCAATAGGATGACCGTGATCTCTGACATGACAGAAAAGAGCATTGTTGGTGTCGGTAAGCCTAACACTACTTTTGTGCTCTCTGAGTCGTTCAGAAAGAGAACAGCCAGTTTCTCCAAAGTACTGGAGATGACAGGAGAAACAAGAAATAGAGTAGACAACAGGGGCATCTATAGAGGGGGGAGAGGTATGAACTAGATAAGTGCAAAGAGTGTTAGTCTGGCGAAAAGTAAGTTTGATGTCTAAGGAACGGAGAGAGTTGTTGAGATGAGAAAAACTGGAAATGTAGGGAAGGCAGAGGACAGGGAAGTTCCCAGGAGTAGAGAGTTTGGGAGAGAAGTTAGTTTGATATCTTTATTATAATAATAATAATAATAATAATAATAATAATAATTTTTATTTGGACATGATACAAAGAATTACATTTGGTTATTGAGATTACATGAGGTGTACATGCCAAAAGCCCCTAGTATGCAGGGCATTTTGGGCAGACTTAAAATTAACTTAAAACTAGATTGTAAGAATTTTTGTAGATAGTATACAATGAGTAAAGGTGAGTATTTAAGCTATGAAATTTGAACATAGTTTTGTACTTTTGTCTTCATTATAAAATTAATTAAATCAGATTAAACAAATTAAAGCAATAATAATAATAAAATAATAAAAAGTTATGGTTGATAATTTATAAAATAAGTAAAGTTGCATATCTAAGTTTTAAAGTTTGAATATAAGTTGAACATATTTCATTGCAGGTTACATGGGTATCGGAAGTTACAATGTAAATTGAGTGCAAGGAGAGCCACTGACATGCCATGGCATTAGGGGCAGCTTATTCTAGTCCTTAAAAACTATGTACTTAATATTAGAGAAATTTATTGAGTTTATTCTAGTTAAAAATTATTTTCAAAATTACAATATGATGAAATTTTACTGTTTAAATTTTTATATGATGATATTAGATCTTAGATTGTTACAGGTGTTAAGATTCTTGAATGATAATATGGAATTGAGATTATCTTAAGGAAAATAACATTGAGCATTTTTGACATTAACTTATAATATGAGTAGGGGGTAACATAATAGTAACATATTATTAAAAATTGATATTATCGTATAGGAAAGTAACAATGAGCATTTTTCAAAGTAGTTTATAGCATGATCATTTAGGTTTGGGTGAGTAGGTGGTTTTGAGTTGAGTCTTAAATTGATTTTCAGACAAGATTATCTTAATATTTACTGGTAATGAATTCCAGATTCTGGGGCCCTTTATGTGCATAGAATTTTTACATAGGTTGATATGAACACGGGGTATATCAAAAAGTGATCTGTGTCGTGTGTTGTGGTCATGGGTCCTATTAAAGTTGGTGAGGAGAGTTTTGAGCAGAGGGTTTATATTAGAGTGTAAAGTTTTATATATGTAGTAGGCACAAGAGTAAGTATGAATGTTCTTTACGGTGAGTAGTTTGAGACTTTTGAATATTGGTGGAGTATGCTGTCTAGAGTGGGAATTTGTTATCATTCTGACTGCGGCCTTTTGTTGTGTTATGAGTGGTCTAAGGTGATTTAACGTTGTTGATCCCCATGCACAGATTCCATAGGTGAGATACGGGTAGATAAGTGAATGATAGAGTGCAAGGAGAGCTGATTGAGGTACATAATAGCGTATCTTTGATAATATGCCTACTGTCTTCGAGATTTTCTTGGAAATTTGTTGTATATGTGTTTGGAATTTAAGGCTACTGTCAAGGTGGATTCCTAGGAATTTTCCCTCTGTGAGTCTTGTGATGGGTGTACCATTAAGTGTTATGTTAAGTGGAACATTTGTGACTTTGCTTCCAAACTGTATGAAGTAGGTCTTGTCAGTATTGAGAGTAAGCTTGTTAGTCGTCATCCATGTTGATATTTTCTGTAATTCGGCATTAACAGTGTTGGCCAGTATAACTGGATTTGGGTGAGAGAAGACATATGTTGTGTCATCTGCAAATAAAATGGGTTTGAGTAGTTGTGATGCATTCGGTAGGTCATTTATGTAAATGAGGAATAGGAGTGGCCCCAGGACACTTCCTTGAGGACTCCGATTGTAATTGGTTGTGTGGAAGAGTTCTCTCCATTTGTGTACACGTATTGGCTTCTGTTGGTGAGGTATGATTTTAGGTAGTTGAGTGGGTGCCCCCTTATACCATAGTGTGCTAATTTTGTGAGCAGTAAATCATGGTCGACTGTATCAAAAGCTTTGCGGAGATCAATGAAGATTCCCAGTGGGACTTCTTTTTTCTCAAGTGCTGTATATATTAACTCCAACATGTGTGTAATAGCATCGTTTGTGCTCTTGTTTGTCCTGAATCCAAATTGACAGGGGTTGAGTACATTGTGTGAGACGAGGTAGGAATAGATTTGTCTATGAATTAATTTTTCGAAGATTTTAGAAAGCAATGGTAAATTAGAAATTGGTCTATAATTATTCAGGTCTGTTTGATCACCTCCTTTGTGGATCGGGGTGACCCTAGCTATTTTGAGAATTGATGGAAAGGTAGAGGCTTCAATGGATTTATTGAATAGTGTTGCTATGATTGGTGACAGTACCTGTGAAGCTTTTTTGTACATAAAAGTTGGTAGGCTGTTTATGTCTCCTGCCTTGTTTTTAAGGGTGTTGATTATGAGCGAGACTTCAATTGGGTTGGTAGGAGCTAGGAATAGCGTATTAGGGTAGGTGTTTGTGAGGTAGTCTGTTGGACGGGTGTTTGAGCTTGGGATTTTACCCATACCCATCCTGTGGGCGGTAGTCAAAAGATTACAGAGGTACATAATGGGTCCAGGGACTGGACCTCAAAGTTTGATAGCTGAGCAAGTTACAAAGGTAATGAACTCAGATGGTCACAATCATGACAAGTTACAAAGGTATTTGCAGATTACAGAGGTATATATAGGGTCAGAGACTGGGCCCCAAAGTTTTGATAGCTGAACAAGGTACAATGGTAATTAATTCACTAGTTACAAGGTAATGAATCATGTAAGTAAATTTACTTACGTCTGTTCATGGTTGCACTCATGAACAAATTATAAAGCAATGAGCAATCTATTAGTCTACACCCAGCCACAACTGTAATGAGTTATTGGTGCAAATTTTAATTGTTGGGTCACACACACACACATATACATATACACATACATATATACACATACACACGCATACATGTATATACATACACACATACACATACACACATGTACATACACACACACACGTGTCAATGCTTTATTTACAGGGAGCAAAGTCAGGGTATTTTTCCAGAATGGTCTGTAATATACCACTGTGGATAAAATACTTTGACATATCTTGAACATTTCTGAATGAGTAGTCTCTGAATTCATTAATTTTATCGCACTCCAGTACATAATGACGCAGGGTGTGACAATAATCCAACTGGCAAAGTTTACATCTTGTTTGGTCTACATCTGGTGGTGGTGATTTAACCTGCCAAAGATACTTGTAACCCAGCCGGAGGCGGGCGGTAGTGACATCCAAGAGTCTGCTTATTTTGTTGCATGCACCATAGACATGTGGCTCCTCCTGCATGATAGAATGATGATAGATGGACTGACTGGTGTCAAACTCCCTGAGTCTTAAGTCAATAAAATTCAGTTGAAGTTCTTTTCGTATTATTGTTCTCAAACTGCTAACTGACAAGCCAAGATTGTAATCTATCCCCTCTTTGAAAGCATAAAACTTAGCCAATTTATCAGTTCTATCATGCATCTGAAGACCAATGTGAGATGGAATCCACAGCATGTGCACTCTGACTCTACTATCCAGAATCCTACCATACCTGTGCCTGGCTTCTGACACGAGCATGCTACAAGTTAGAGAAGAAAGTCCGTTTAGCACGTGAGAAGGCAGAGTCTATGAAAGGGGAAGGGAAGCCAAGACGGGAAAATGAATTATGAAGAGTGGAAATTTCTGATTCAAGGATCTGACTTTTTAAGGACCCCAATGGAAATAAGTCACATTGTCTGACTTCTCTGGGTTATTCTGGGTAATCTACATATATGCTATTATGTAAAGCTGGGTGTTAAGGTGGTGAAGTAGATGGTAGTGTGTGCTCGGCTCCTCCAGCTCTCTCATCCCATAACAGATTTATTAGTTTTGAAAGGAAACTGAGTTATCCCATAACAAGACCAGAAGCACGTTGCAAGATGCCTCAGGGAAGCTTTACAAAGAATAAAAAGGGACCACAGGTTCCTACGAAGCTGAAAAAAGGAAAACGAAAGAACCCTCTCAAGATGAAGAAAGGAGGTAGGTGTATGCTTTATATGTACTAAGTTAATATAAGTCGCTAAGTGGAAATAAGTCACTGTCTAACTTTTGGGTTATCCTAGGTTCTCTACACATGCTGCTATGTATGATAATCTATGTAACTGTGTTTGTGTATACCTGATTTTTTTTTGTCATCCTAGACAATTTACACTGATAATTTTATAACCATAATCTTTATTTCTGCAAGTACGTACATGTACAACGTATATAAGCTTAGCTGACATGCTATATAGAAAGCCCCTTGTTATGCAGAGCATTTCGGGCAAATTAGGTCAATTTTGTCCTCAGGATGCGACCCACACCAGTCGACTAACATCCAGGTACCTATTTTACTGATGGGTGAACATGGACACCAGGTGACTTAAGGAAACACGTCCTGATGTGTCCACCTGTACCGGGGATCGAATCACGGACCTCAGTGTGTGAGATGAGTGCGCTAGCAATCGAGCAATGGAACACCCTACTAAGGTACCTTAAAATGCTGTTGATAACTGGCCTTTTAAAAAATAGTTGCCTTTTTTTAACTATTATTATTATTACTGTAATTCAGTAATAAGAGTCTTCAACTCAACTGAAAAGCCCTTTAAAGGGTTTCTTTATACTGGTGATAGCCATTTACAAGGTGGGAGATAGGTCCTTATCTTCATATTATAGACCAATCAGCCTAACTTCATTTGTGGAAAAGTTGATGCAATCAGTAATTGCAGATGCAGTTCTAAGCAAGTCACCTTGAGGTATTCAGCAAATTTCATGGTTTTACAAAGGAGCATTCTTGCCTTATGAATTTACTAGTATTAGGTATTAGAATTGATTGTCTTGTATATGTAATATACACAGTAGTATGAGTTAATTTTATGTATGTATATCGAGTAAGTTTAGATTTTTGAAGAGCGAGGGAGTGTGTTGTCTGGCACTAGACTGAGTGATCATTCATACTGCCACTTTTTGTTGAGCTGTATGACCCTTGTGGGTAAAGTGCTTATTTTTTTGTAATTTTATTGGCTTAAGGGGATTTGCTTTAGTGAATCCCTAGGCACAAATAGCATAGGTGAGGAAGGGATAGATTAGAGAGTAGTATAGTGTAAGTAGTTCTGTTTGAGGTACATAGTTAATAATAATAATATTTTTATTTACTACAAGTACATGTACAAGGTATACAGGCCTAGCTGACATCAATGACATACATACTACTAGTACAGTGGTACCTCGAGTACCGATGGTCCCCAAAATCGCCCTTTTATGTAAGTTTATTTTTTTAAATGCTTTTGTAAGTATATTTTTGGGGGTGTAAAAGGACTAGTCTATTTTACATTATTCCTTATGGGGATAAATTCGTTTGGTAATGGCACTTGAACAGCATTCTCGAACGAAAAAATATCGTAACTCGAGGTACCACTGTATATAGAAAGCCGCTATGCAGAGTATTTTGGGCAAATTAGGTCAGTTTTGTCCCAGGATGCGACGCACACCAGTCGACTAACACCCAGGTACCCATTTTACTGATGGGGGAACATAGACAACCGGTGTAAGGAAACACATTCAGTGTTTTCACCCCTTCGCCGGGAATCGAACCCGGACCCTCACCGTGTGAAGTGAGAGCTTTTGCCACCAGGTATACGCTTTTTGATATGTGTTGAATGTGGGTGTTGAATTTCATGTTGCTGTCACGGAACAGACCAAAGAATTTTCCTTCATTTGTTTTGTCCCAAACATCATGTAGAAGGTCTCATCAATGTTAAGAGTGATATTATTGGTAGTCGTCCAGGTACATATCTTTATGAGCTCCTCATTAACATTTCTGTTGAGAGAATTCTGATTTGAGTGTGAAATGACAGAAGTCGTGTCATCAATAAACATAACTGGTCCAAGTTGTTGAAATTTGGAAGATCATTGATGTATATGATGAAAAGCAGAGATTAAATTTAAATTTTGCCACCAAAGTGACTAGTTTATTGTGCACCCCATATCCATCCTGTGGACGGTAGCTCAAGAGTATATGAATACACAAAAGGCCTAGGAATTAGGCCCCAAAAGGTTTAATAGGTGTACATTTGGATTTATATCTACAGTTCACTTATCTGTTACAAACAAATTTAGGAAATTTGTTTAGTACAGTGGACCCCCGAGTTTCGTAAACCCCGGAAATCGTACATTTATGTAAGTATAATATTGTAAGTGCTTGTGGAAAAGTATTTTTGGGGGTATGAAATAGACTAACCTACGTGACATTTTTCCTTAAGGGAGTAAATTCATTCGGTAATGGCACTTGAGCAGACTTTCAGGAGTGAAGTTTTTACGAAACTCGGGGGTCCACTGTATATCTAGTATCTTATTTTCATTAATAAGTTATCTTGACATGTCACATAGGTTATTATACTGTCTATCTCTATATTTCTCAATAAGTGGACAATTAAGCACTTAGTCTTCAAGACAGTGACCATATGCCTGACCACATAATTTGCATTTGGTTTGATCATCACGAGCCTGGCCCATGGCCGGGCTCAGAGAGTAGATACTCTCGAAACTCTTCAAAGGTATATCAAAGGTATATATCATCTGTGTATCTCCCAAACTGCCAGAAGTACTTGTAACCAAGCCTAAGCCTGGCCACTACAACATCAGTCAGTCTGTTCACATTGCAGGTTGCTCCATAAACATACTTATCTACATTATTGTTATCATAGTGGGTTATAGATCTACTCAGACTTCTAATTTCATTCCTGTAACATTCATTTTCATTAATTACTTCTCTCCTAATGCTAGACACAGATATACCAAAGTTATATTCTACAGTCTTCTTCAGGGTACTCTTGGCTAACATATCAACTAAGAGTACCCTGAAGGAAAATGTAGAATATAACTTTGGTACGTATACATATCTGTGTCTAGCATTAGGAATAATATTAGGAGAGAAGTATATGAAATAAAAAAAGGAATAAGAAAAGCAAAAAGGGATTATGAGGCTAAAGTCGCAAAGGATTCGAAGACTAACCCAAAAGAGTTATTTCAGGTATACAGAAGTTAGATTAGGGACAAGATAGGACCACTTAAGAGTAACTCAGGTCAGATCACTGACAGGGATAAGGAAATGTGTGAACTTTTCAATGCCTACTTCCTCTCAGTTTTTACTCAGGAAGATACTAGCGAAATTCCAGAAATAATAAATTATGTAGAACAGGACGATAATAAACTATGCACTATTAGGGTAACTAGTGACATGGTCCTCAGACAAATAGAGAAATTAAAACCTAACAAATCCCCAGGCCCTGATGAACTGTTTGCGAGGGTTTTAAAGGAATGTAAAGAGGAACTTAGCATACCTTTGGCTAATCTTTTCAATATATCACTACAAACAGGCATAGTGCCAGACAAGTGGAAAATGGCAAATGTAATACCTATTTACAAGGCAGGTGACAGGTCCTTAGCTTCGAACTATAGACCAATAAGCCTTACCTCCATAGTTGGTAAATTCATGGAATCAATAATTGCCGAAGCAATTCGTAGCCATCTTCAAAGGCATAAATTGATTAATGAATCTCAGCACGGTTTTACAAAGGGGCGTTCATGTCTTACAAATTTACTAACTTTCTTCACTAAGGTATTTGAGGAGGTAGATACTCAAATACGATAGAGTTCCATATCAGAGGCTGTTGAGGAAACTTAAGGCACATGGAATAGGAGAAATTTTTTCCTGGGTAGAGGCATGGTTGACAAATAGGCAGTAGAAAGTTTGCATAAATGGGGAGAAATCAGAATGGGGGCAAGTCACAAGCGGTGTTCCACAGGGGTCAGTGTTGGGCCCCTTGTTGTTCACAATTTACATACACGACATAGATGAGGGAATAAATAGCGACATAAGCAAATTTGCTGATGACACCAAAATAGGCCGTCCATTTCATTCAAATGAGGACATTAGAGCACTCCAGGAGGATTTGAATAGACTGATGCAGTGGTTGGAGAAGTGGCAGATGCAGTTTAATATAGACAAATGCAAAGTTCTAAATGTTGGACAGGAAAATAACCATGCCACATATAAACTAAATAATGTAGATCTTAATATTACTGATTGCAAAAAGGATTTAGGAGTTCTGGTTAGCAGTAATCTGAAACCAAGACAACAGTGCATAAGTGTTTGCAATAGAGGTAACAGAATCCTTGGCTTCATATCAAGAAGTATAAATAATAGAAGTCCTCTGGTTGTTCTTCAACTCTATATATCTTTGGTTAGGCCTCATTTAGAGTATGCTGCACAGTTTTGGTCACCGTATTATAGAATGGATATAAATGCACTGGAAAACGTACAAAGGAGGATAACAAAGTTGATCCCACGTATCAGAAATCTTCCGTATGAGGATAGACTGAGGGCTCTGAATCTGCACTCTCTAGAAAGGCATAGAATTAGGGAGGATATGATGGAGGTGAGAGAGATTTTGGGAGATGTTAAGCGAATGTATAGGAACTTTTGAACCAAATGAGAGAGTAATTGTGGTAGGGGACCTAAATGCTAAAGTGGGAGAAACATGCAGAGAGGGTGTAGTAGGTAAGTTTGGGGTGCCAGGTGTAAATGATAATGGGAGCCCTTTGATTGAACTTTGTATAGAAAGGGGTTTAGTTATAGGTAATACATATTTTAAGAAAAAGAGGATAAATAAGTATACAAGATATGATGTAGGGCGTAATGACAGTAGTTTGTTGGACTATGTATTGGTAGATAAAAGACTGTTGAGTAGACTTCAGGATGTACATGTTTATAGAGGGCTACAGATATATCAGATCACTTTTAGTTATAGCTACAGTGGGAGTAAAAGGTAGATGGGATACAAGGAAAATAGAATCAGTAAGTAAAAGAGAGGTGAAGGTTTATAAACTAAAAGAGGAGGCAGTTAGGGTAAGATATAAACAACTATTGGAGGATAGATGGGCTAGTGAGAGTGTAGGCAATGGGGTCGAAAATGTATGGGGTAGATTTAAAAATGTAGTGTTAGAGTGTTCAGCAGAAGTTTGTGGTTACAGGCGAGTGGGTGCGGGAGGGAAGAGGAGCGATTGGTGGAATGATGATGTAAAGAGAGTAGTAAGGAGAAAAAGTTAGCATATGAGAGGTTTTTACAAAGTAGAAGTGATGCAAGGTGGGAAGAGTATATGGAGAGAAAAAGAGAGGTTAAAAGAGTGGTGAAGCAATGTAAAAAGAGAGCAGATGAGAGAGTGGGTGAGATGTTATCAGCAAATTTTGTTGAAAATAAGAAAAAGTTTTGGAATGAGATTAATAAGTTGAGGAAGCCTAGAGAACAAATGTATTTGACAGTTAAAAATAGGAGAGGAGAGTTATTAAATGGAGAGTTAGAGGTATCGGGAAGATGGAGAGAATATTTTGAGGATTTGTTAAATGTTGATGAAGACAGGGAAGCTGTGATTTCGTGTGTAGGGCAAGGAGGAATAACATCTTGTAGGAGTGTGGAAGAGCCAGTTGTGGGTGTAGGGGAAGTTCGTGAGGCAGTGGGTAGAATGAAAGGGGTAAGGCAGCTGGGATTGATGGGATAAAGATAGAAATGTTAAAAGCAGGTGGGGATATAATTTTGGAGTGGTTGGTGCTATTATTTAATAAATGTATGGAAGAGGGTAAGGTACCTAGGGATTGGCAGAGAGCGTGTATTGTTCCTTTGTATAAAGGCAAAGGGACAAAAGAGAGTGCAAAAATTATGGGGGAATAAGTCTGTTGAGTGTACCTGGTAAAGTGTATGGTAGAGTTATTATTGAAAGAATTAAGAGTAAAACAGAAAGCAGGATAGCAGATGAACAAGGGGCTTTAGGAAAGGTAGGGGTGTGTAGACCAAGTGTTTACAGTGAAACATATAGGTGAACAGTATTTGGATAAGGGTAAAGATATTTTTGTGGCATTTATGGATTTGGAAAAGGCGTATGATAGGGTAGATAGGGGGCAATGTGGCAGATGTTGCAGGTGTATGGAATAGGAGGAAGGTTACTGAAAGCAGTGAAGAGTTTTTATGAGGATAGTGAGGCTCAGGTTAGAGTGTGTAGGAGGGAAGGGGACTATTTCCCAGTAAAAGTGGGCCTTAGACAAGGATGTGTGATGTCACCGTGGTTGTTCAATATATTTATAGATGGGGTTGTAAGAGAAGTGAATGCGAGGGTCTTGGCAAGAGGTGTTGGGCTAAAAGATAAAGAAGCAAATACAAAGTGGGAGTTGTCACAGTTGCTTTTTGCTGATGACACTGTGCTTTTGGGAGATTCTGAAGAGAAGCTGCAGAGGTTGGTGGATGAATTTGGTAGGGTGTGTAAAAGAAGAAAATTGAAAGTGAATATAGGAAAGAGTAAGGTGATGAGGATAACAAAAAGAATAGGTGACGAAAGATTGGATATCAGATTGGAGGGAGAGAGTATGGAGGAGGTGAATGTATTCAGATATTTGGGAGTGGACATGTCGGCGGATGGGTCTATGAAGGATGAGGTGAATCATAGAATTGATGAGGGGAAAAGGGTGAGTGGAGCACTTCGGAGTCTGTGGAGACAAAGAACCTTGTCTATGGAAGTAAAGAGGGAATGTATGAGAGTATAGTTATACCAACGCTCTTATATGGGTGTGAAGCATGGGTGATGAATGTTGCAACGAGGAGAAGGCTGGAGGCAGTGGAGATGTCATGTCTGAGGTCAATGTGTGGTGTGAATATAATGCAGAGAATTCGGAGTTTGGAAATTAGGAGGAGGTGCGGGATTACCAAAACGATTGTCCAGAGAGCTGAGGAGGGTTGTTGAGGTGGTTTGGACATGTAGAGAGAATGGAACGAGACAGAGTGACTTCGAGAGTGTATAAATCTGTAGTGGAGGGAAGGCGGGGTAGGGGTCGGCCTAGGAAAGGTTGGAGGGAGGGGTAAAGGAAGTTTTGTGTGCGAGGGCTTAGACTTCCAGCAAGCATGTGTGAGCGTATTTGATAGGAGTGAATGGAGGCATATGGTTTTTAATACTTGACGTGCTGTTGGAGTGTGAGCAAAGTAACATTTATGAAGGGATTCAGGGAAACCGGCAGGCCGGACTTGAGTTCTGGAGATGGGAAGTACAGTGCCGGCACTCTGAAGGAGGGGTGTTAATGTTGCAGTTTTATAACTGTAGTGTAAAGCACCCTTCTGGCAAGACAGTGATGGAGTGAATGATGATGAAAGTTTTTCTTTTTCGGGCCACCCTGCCTTGGTGGGAATCGGCCGATGTGTTAATAAAAAAAAAAAAATGATTGAGGTGTATAAATAGAAAACAGGAATTAATAAAGGAAATGTAAATAACATGCTAAAAATATCTAGTGTTGACAGGACTCACAGCAATGGTTTTAAATTGGAAAAATTCAGATTCAGAAAGGATATAGGAAAGCACTGGTTTGGTAATAAAGTTGTGGATGAGTGGAACAAACTCCTGAGTACCGTCATAGAAGCTGCGACGTTGTGTAGTTTTAAAAATAGTTTGGATAAATACATGAGTGGGTGTGGGTGGGTGTGAGTTGGACCTGACTAGCTTGTGCTACTAGGTCAGGTCAGTCACATTCCCTTAAGTGAATGTGACTGACCTGACTAGGTTAAGGCATTGGCCTAAGTCGGTGGGAGAATTGGACCTGCCTCGCATGGGCCAGTAGGCCTGCTTCAGTGTTCCTTCTTTCTTATGTTCTAAACCTAGATTGTAATGTTGGATAACATGTCATTATATTTTAATGGATAACTTGCTGATGTAAATGATTTGAAAAGCTGTTGACATTACTGGACACCATTCAGTTAATCAGTACATATTATTTATTTTAATTCTGCTGTAGTTTGTTTGTAAGTCTTACCTATTAAACATATATGTATCTGCAGACTTCATTTTATCTCAAATCCTTGTATTTTTTAATTATTTTGCATTTATGTAATATTTGTGGGTTAATTTTTGTGGCTTATGTATTCCTTTGTGACAAAATCTGGACTAAAATTAATCCATTAAATACCGGTATCTATTAATTTCAGGACGTGCAATTGCACCAAAGAAAGCCAAGGCACAAGAGAGCATGTTTGTACAAAAACAGTTACAGAAAGCTATTAATGCCAATATTGAACAAGATATGAAACAAAGAGCATCTAAGGACTGTACATCCTTTAAAGTATGTATCACCACATTCACAAAACTTCTCAAAACTAATGCGGGTTACACACTTTCATTACATAGTATGCACCATGGAAGTACTACGTATATATTAACTGCTGTGACTTGCATATGATTATGCTTGATTTGCTTTTAAAAAATTGGCCATATCCTGTAAAGACAGATTTTAATTTTGTGATTACAGTACCTTTTTGTGGCAACACAGTACCTATTTGTAGCAGCAGGAAAAGAGCAAAGTTTGTCATGTGGTTGTAGCACACACTTTCTTCTCTTGCAAATTTAGCCATTGTTTTATCGCTGTTTCTGAAGGAAAACTTTTGATGGCAGTATCCTTTCAGCAATGTTTTCTTAGTTTATAACCTTTTGATCTGCCAGTTGATGGATGAAGCTAGGAATCTTTGTTAATTCTTTTATAATCTTTTATTCGGTTATAATGTCTTTTCATTTCCTTCAGTAGCCAAAGATGGCATATCTAGTACATTCAGCCTTTATTTGTTCTTCATGTTTTTAATGCAAGAAGCATTTTTGCATTTCATTTTCTGACTTTTTCTAGCTTGTCCACGTGTTCTTTAGGTGTGAACAACATACTGATGCAGCATAGTTCACTTTTTATCTAATGTCTATAGTGAGTAGCTTTATCAACATTCATTCATTCATTCATACACACTAAAGACTAAAAAATTTAGTATTGAAGAGGGATTTTCCGATGATCTTTCATGGCAGTTTCTCCTAGGTCCTTATAATTTTTTGTCTTTATTTTTTACATGGTTTATAGTGCATAGGGTTTTTGCATCATATGCAGACTTGTTCATATGCAGTAAACTCTCAATTATCAGTAGGGTTACATTCCTGAAAATCAACATCTAATCTAAAATATCATTAAGTGATGTGAGGACCATATTCAAAGATTGGGTTATGTTCCAGCTGCCTCTGAATTTGCCAAACTTTTTTTTTTTTCAACAAACTGGCCATATCCCATCAAGGTAGGGTGACCTAAAAAGAAAAACGAAAGTTTCTCTCTTTAAATTTAGTAATGTATCTAGAAGTGGGGAAGTGGAACAGAATTCTTCCTCCGTAAGCCATGCGTGTCGTAAGAGGCGACTAAAATGCCGGGAGCAAGGGGCTAGTAACCCCTTCTCCTGAAAATACATATTACTAAATGTAAAAGGAGAAACTTTCGTTTTTCCTTTTTGGCCACCCTGCCTCGGTGGGAAACGCCCGACGTGTCGAAAGAAAAAAAAGAAGATATAGAAGGGGTTACTAGCCCTTTTCTCCCGGCATTTTAGCCGTCTATGACACACATGGCTTACAGAGGAAAAATTCTGTTCCACTTTCCCATGGAGATAAGCAGAAATAAACAAGAACTAATACTAGCAAGAAAATAGAAGAAACTCAGATAAGTGATATGAGTTGCACCCTATTAATTTTTTTTTATGTTCTGAAAGTACAACATTAAAATTTATATTGAATGGGGTTAGCTTTTAATGTTTGGAATGTAATCCAATTTTCCCCATGTTATTGAATTTGTGTATTGCATTTTTACAATATTCACAAATTTTAGGGAGTGTAACCCCACTTCTTGTGAGAGTTTACTGTATTGTTATTATACAGTATTCTTTTATATACAGTGGTCCCCCGCCTAACGAGCAAAATTCATTCCAGAAGCCTGCTCAAGTGCCATTACCGAACGAATTTACTTCCTTAAGAAATAATGTCACGTAGGTTAGTCTATTTCAGACCCCCAAAAATACACTTACAATATTATACTTACAAAATTGTACGATTTCCAGGGTGCTCGTTAGGCGGGGGACCACTGTATAATGTACTGTATGTTTTTTTTTTTCAGTTATTCAAGAAAGAGAAAAAGCCTGAAGATAAAGTGAAGAAGTAGTTTGCTTCTTGTCAACTACAGCAGCAACATTTCCTGACTAAATCTTGCACTGAAAGGTAATTTTAAAGATATACTCTATGCATATTTTGTGGTATCTTAAATATGTTTAATTAATGGGATGTCAATTGAATAAAATTTGTGAAGTACTGTATGTCTTTTTTTATTACTGCATATAAAGTTTCCACATTCCACATTGCTATCAGCAGTGGTTCTGATTCTGTTTTGTTGATTTTGACAATTTGTTTCCTATTGGTAAGATAGGACTTAAACCAGTCTATGGAACTTATGCCGATAGCTTTTAGTTTCTTACATAATATATTGTGGTTGACAGTATCAAAGGCCTTTTGCAAGTCTAAAGTTACCATTCCTATGAGGTTCCCTATCGACATTTCAGTTCTCATGTAATCCATCAGATTAATTAGGGAGATGTTGGTTGAGTAAGAGCTCCTAAAGCCTGATTGGTAACTATGAAGAATGTTGTTGTCACTAAGATACTTAACTACTTGACAGTACACCGCCCTCTCTAGAATTTTGGATATTGCACTGAGTATACTAACAGGCCTATAGTTGCTGACATCAGACCTACTATTTTTCTTGAAGATAGGAGTAACTCTGGCCTCTTTGAACCCCTCTGGTACTGTATTATGTGAGCAATGGGGATTGCCAGTTCAGAGGCTGGTGCTGTTAGTTGGGATTAACCTGCTTAGTTCTTTTTGCACAAAGCCATGAGATACACTTACTAGTCGACAACTGTTTGGAGTTAACCCTTTATTGGTATACATAGTATGTTTTAAACTTATCAGAATCTGTGTTAAAGGTATGTATTTGATGCAGCTGGTAGCTTACTTACTAGTGTTGATGCAACAGTTGTGTAGTATGAATTAAAACAATTTGCCACTTTAGTTGCTTCGTGGCATACCTCGTTATCGACATTTAGTACTATGTTAGATCTATCTACGTGTTTATGGCTATACCCCAACGGTTTTAGTTGTTGCCAGAGCTTTCTAGGGTTATTCTTGTACTCTTCGATTTTTGAGCAATAGTGCCTTGCCTTTGCGCCTTTTATAAGCCTTTGCACTCTGTTCCTCACCCTTTGGAATTCATTTAGTGCTGCAATATCCTGTCTGTTTGCCTTAAATCTTTTTATCAACTGGTCTCTGAATTTCATATTATCTAATATCTCAGTAGTCAATCCAAGGTTCAATTCTTCGTTTAATCCTAACCTCTTTAACTGGTGCAATATTATCAAGGATGGCAGTGAACATTGTTTTGAATTTTTCCCAGGCATCATTTTCGCCCATGGAACTTGTTATCACTGACAAAGATAAGATAAGATTTCTTCGGATTTTTAACCCCGGAAGGTTAGCCACCCAGGATAACCCAAGAAAGTCAGTGCGTCATCGAGGACTGTCTGTCTTATTTCCATTGGGGTCCTTAATCTTGTCCCCCAGGATGCGACCCACACCAGTCGACTAACAACCCAGGTACCTATTTGCTGCTAGGTGAACATGACAACAGGTGTAAGGAAACACGTCGAAATGTTTCCACCCGCCGGGAATCGAACCCGGGCCCTCCGTGTGTGAAGCGAAAGCTCTAGTAACCAGATCACCGGGCCACCAGTCACAATTGTGTAGCATGTTTACCAGTGTTTCTTTACTGTAGTTTCTAGTTGAGAAAAAGAATATGATAGGGTATGCTTCAGTTAGAAAAAGCATGATAGGGTGGACAGGGTAACTGTGAAGGAGGTTGCAAATGTATGGAATAAATGGTAGATTGTGAAAACCTGTAAGAATTTGAGAATGAGGTTCAGGTTATGGTATGATATATAGAAAGGATGAGGGAATGCAAAAGAAGTCAGTGAGAGAATGGGCAGGTTTTTATCAGCAAATTTTGCTGAGAATAAGCAATGGCTTTGGAGAAAAATAAAGTTAAGAAGCCTGGAGAGCAAGTGGACTTGGCACTTAAAAACAAAAGAGGGAAGATGTTAGATGGAAAGAGAGAGGATAATATAAAGAGTTGCTAAATGTTATTGAGACCAGTGGCACTTGTGAAGATCTACATCTTAATCACAGCACCCTTTAATATGCTGCATGTGCTGAATTTTGGCTTGGACATAAGAGAATGGGTCTGTGCGGTGGGTGTGCACAGTACGTATAAAAATAATCCTGCCCCCACAGTCCATAATGGGAACAGCTAACCTCTGGCCTTATGTTTGGTTTAAATTAGATAATTTGAGGCATGCCCCAGGGTGACTTTCATGGTTTTATTGACTCTGTCAGCTGATAGAAGGGAAGACAGCTAGTGAAATGGAGATGATTTTGGTCAAAGTGAAAGTGGCTTGAAATAGGTTTCTAAGTTGTGGAAATGTTTGATTTTTGGTGATTTTCCTGAGGAAGGATAGGGGCCCCTTTACCTCACCTTCTGGTCTGTTTTATGGCGTTTTACTAGATTTACTGCAGTTATTCGGATGGCCTAAACTAGGGATGTATCAGATGTGAAAAATTTAGATATTCGGTATGCGGATGTGTATACGGATGTCTTACTCATTTTACGGATGCGGATGTAAGAAATTGTGCGGATGTCCCGCGGATGCGAATATAAGAAATTGTGCGGATGTTCCGCAGATTTCGGATGCGGATGTATATGCGGATATCTGTTTGCTGTGAAATATGGATGCGGATGTGGATACGGATGTAAGAAATTGTGCGGATGTTCCGCAGATGCGGATGCGGATGCAAATATCCGATACATCACTAGCCTAAACCATGACCAATCATTCTTGGTTATATTTTATTCCAAGACATAGGGTAAAACTTCAATATTTTTGTTCGATGATATTCAAAATGGCCAAATTACTGCCTTTTTTGCGCTATACAGAAAATTATATTTTCCAGTATATAAGGTGCTCTTTCCCCCCCCCCCCCATCAATTCCTGCAAGCATATTCTGGGGAAAAATAAAAGGTGCAGTATTGCACTTGCTTATGCACACAGCATATCTGAAAGAGGTGGAACCTTGCACAATCTGTCATCTGCTCTACTGCCACTAACCACTAAAGCATGGCCACCTGTTGTTTGCCAACGACTACTTTGGAATTACATATTAACAACTCCAGAAGCCATGAAGCGGACCAGATCTACTATATTGAAGAGCTATCCTGTCTGGTCATGCATTTGATAAAAGGGACAAACTGCTTAATCACAAGTTTGTGCAATCTAAGGTTTGTCCTGGACACGTCTGTTTTTATTGTTCCTGGGCAGCAGGGCCATTGACTGCTCCGTCAGTTTGTTATTGTCTGCGTGTGCTCAGACATCATTGTCACTTTGTCTCCATTTTTCCCCTGGATTTATAATGTTTTTAATCATTTTATTAAAGTACTGTATGGTGTTATTAACAATGGCCTCTAAAGCAAGTGATGGTGCTAAGAAATGTGTGACCTTAACTATTAAGCAGAAGCTTAAATTAATATAAAAGCTGGAGGCTGGCATTTCAGTGGCCTGGGTGTGTGAGAATGGTGTAGCAAAATAGTGTCTGACATTCGTAGAAGCAAGAAAAAGCTTAGACAACATGCTATGAAGTAGTGTAGATGCTAGCTAGTATGCCCAAGGCATCTACTTATCCTCAGCCACCTACATCTGGTGAACCATTTACATCATGCCATCTGCATCTCCCACACCATCTGCAATGTTATTGCTGTTGCTTTACAACTCCTCTTACTCAGAATAAACCACATGGCAGTACGTACTGTTATGTTATACAGTGAACCCTTGGTTTTCATTCACCTCCAAACTCGAACAATTATGTAAGTGTATTTTTGTAAGAGCTTTTGTAAGTGTATTTTTAGGGGTCTGAAACGACTAATCTAATTTACATTTGTCCTTATGGGAACAAATTCGTTCGGTAATGGCACTTGAACAGCATTCTGGAAAGAATTTTCAACGAAAACCGAGGGTTCACTGTACATTTGTAAGCTCGTTTATCCACCAGTAGAGTACGAAAAATTACTGTATTGTACTGTGCTGTACTTTTTAACTCGTTTTCTTTTCTAGTACATTTAGTGGTAATACTGTATTATGCTCCAGTTTAGTCTGTCTGATAGTTTATCAATACAGCAGACTAAGTCTTCTTTTATTGGGTGTCTATCCATATCTGGTAGTCAGTCAATTAAGCAGGTTAATGTTGTACTGAAAGTTTTGATTAAGTGGATTACATCCGCTTAATTAATTAATCAAAACTAAAGCGGACACCCCTCCTGCCTATTAATCTGTTTCATTGAATGTTTACTGTAGTTACTAATCACTCTAATCTGAGCAGTAGTTTTGAAGGGAAAGTGGGTTGTTTGGAAGTTTAGTTCACCGATACCACAGCATTAAAACCACCACTTGCTGGTAACCCAAAGCCTACCCTTGTTCCTGACTTTGAGCATACAAGGCATAGGATGATTTTCTGAGATTTTTTTTTTTGGTGAAAAAAAAGCATGCCTAATATGCCAGAAAATACAGTACTAATAGTTAAATGGGCAGTTTCTTGTGCTCACTTGATAGAATGGAAAGCATACTAGCAAAGTTACATCCAGACTGCCAACTTTGTGGTTGCATTTTTTTTTTTTCAATATGTCAGCATTTTCCCAATGGGGCAGGGTGACCCAAAAAAGAAACACTTAAACCTTCATTCACACAGTCACCGTCTTTGCAGAGGTTCTCAGATATGACAGTTTAGATGTCACTCCAAACACCCAATATCCCAAACTCCTCCTTTAAAGTGCAGGCATTGTACTGCCCACCACCAGGGCTCAAGTCCAGCTAATCAGTTTCCCTGAATCCCTTCACAGAATATTACCCTGTTCACACTCCAACAACTTGTTAGGTCCCAAAAACCATTTGTCTCCATTCACTCCTTACACATGCCTGCTGCATGTCCAAACCCCTTGCATGTCCAAACCCCTTGTACATAAAACCTCTTTCCTAGGATAACCCCCTACCCCTCCTCCCTTCCACAACAGATTTATACACCCTGCAAGTCATCCTATTTTGCTCCATCTTCTCTAAATGACCAAACCACCTCAACAACCCCATTTCAGCCCTCTGAATAATACCTTTAGTACCTCCACACTTCCTCCTAATTTTGAATTCTCTGCATAATATTTACACCCCACGTTGCCCTTAGACACTACATCTCTACTGCCTCCAGCCTCCTTCTTGATGCAGCATTTACAACCCATGTTTCACACCCATATGTGTTGGTACTACTATACTTTTGTACATTCCCTTCTTTGCCTCCATGGATAACGGTTTTTTGTCTCCACAGATACCTCAATGTACCACTCATAAACAAGTGCTAAACCCATAAGGGTCATATACCACTGCTGTGTTTGCATAATTCAGTTAAGTTTTTCATCAAATTTTGCATTTTTGGTGTCATTATCTTCATGCCATTTTTGAAATTGTTACACTACCGGGACTCTAAATTTTCGGGGTCGTGACAGTGAAAAAGTTTAATTGTGGGTGTTGTAACTGAAAGTGCTAAGAAACTGGAGAAAGTGCAGGTATGCAGCAAGGCTTTTTAATGAGTTAGGGGCATGAGCTATGAGAGGCTAAAAATTAAATCTAATTACATTGGAGAACAAAAGAATCATGGGAGACAGTAACATACAAAATACTCAGGATAACTGACAGGGACAGGCTGTTTGAGAGAAATTGGAACCCAGGGACACTTGGAATTTAAGTCACTGATAAGCCACAGGGATGTTAAAAAGTATTTCTTCAGTTTGAGTGGAGGAAGTAGAATGAGCTTGGTGAGGCATTTGATACTGTACTCCACA
The DNA here is from genome assembly GCA_009830355.1 of Cherax destructor. Lineage (NCBI taxonomy): Eukaryota > Metazoa > Arthropoda > Malacostraca > Decapoda > Parastacidae > Cherax > Cherax destructor. Next base: position 82,804 of record WNWK01003203.1, on the reverse strand, counting down.
AGAGGCTAGGCAATAAACTTTAGGTGCAAACAGAAATAACAGGAACGTTCTGTGGATCAATGAGCATGAGCTTGAAGAGAGGCTAACAGAATTGAATCGAACATCACTGGAGGGCAGAAAGACCAGGGGAGACAAAGTACTCAGAAGAATTGATAGGGTGGACAGGGATAGGCTGTTTTAGAGGTGAGAAACTGGTACCTGGGGACAAAGCTGGATGTTGCATACACAAGCCACAGGGATGCCAAGAAGTATTTCTTCAATCTAAGCAGTGGGGAAATGGTATGATCTCAGTGGTTACAGGGTCTATAAGTAGTTTTAAGTGTAGGTATGATAGAACCCATGAGGCTAGGAGGGACTGAACCTGGCAAATTCCAAATTAAGTGACAGGGGCCAGAAGCCAAGACTTCACTCCTGCAAACTTGTAAAGTTTAGCACACGTACACACCTTCACACGAGTGACAAGCATTCTGAGAAAAGAATCTATCAATACACTGGCTAGTGAGTGGTGATAGAGCAACTGCACTACCACCTTCCTTGCTTTCTATTATCATCATACTACATACCCTTACTGTACTATACGCTTCCAGTGGTGTCATCGATGTACTAGATTTTCACTAATTGGACACCCCCCTTTCCCCATATTAGTCCATTACACTGAGGTTCCACTACTTCAGTGAATTACATAATAAGGTAACTAAAACAAAATTATCAAACAAATCACATATTTATTGACAAGTTTCTGGGAGAGAAAGAATATGTGAAAGATGTACAAAAATATATATTGCAAGATTCACATCATTCACATTACTAACAACAGTGTGGGTAGAAAAATGTTCCTCATCTGTTGAAGAAATATATCTACAGTATTAATGGCAAAGAACTGCCAAACTAAAATATGGCTATTCACAAACTATTTTCAAATGTATAAAATTATGTCTGCTAAATGCAGAATCAAATTTCACAAACATTGTAAAAATACATATTCAAGTTCAAGCGGCTGTTTATATAAAACTCTTCAATCAATCATTATAAAGCAGTTATGATATAAGATGATTCATGGATCACTTTTTTCTCATTATATTGCACTATGGTTCCACTATTCTCCTGCTCATATAAACATGGCATCACATATCTGTTCTGTGTATTATGATACTGTATCACATCCTCAGACAAATGTAATATGATAAATAATTTCAACACAAATGGTAAAAAAGTAAAATTATTCACATGGTTTCCATTTCTTTTGGTCTATTTAACAAACACAACCAATACATATTTGCAAATATTAATTATATAAGATCAGTCAAGAAACTTTGACCATAATGCCCCAGCAGGAATTACATAAAAATGACTGCGTGTTTGAGAACACTTTGTGGAAGTAAATAAATTATGCAATAAATAAAAAAACTAAGTACCTGCAGTAGGTAAATTGTCATATAAACTGCTGCCACCAGCTACAACATACATTAAAATATAATTTTTAAAGATAAACCTAGTACATGCATAGCATGAGCTAATATAATGTTTATTTTGTAATAATTAATATGAAGTGAGACAAAACATCACAGCTGTTTATTACATGCATACCAAAATACACAATTCCTCTAGGTATACATCAGAAAAATAACACTTACTTGTAATTCATTACATAACTATACTCAGATATTTAAATTTATATTTCATTGGAGTATCTAAATGCACAATACATTCTTCATTTATGCCATAATTTTTTTTTAAACCATACAATATTGGCAATTTAAATGTCTGAATATACTAACTATAAATGCCAAAACAGACTGTACTTAGATTTGTTTGTGTGGAGGTCGAGTCTTGTTTCCTGACTCCACCCTTAAACTTGATGCAAATGCATATATATTTACATATTTGAGTTTGAGAGGGAGTGAACTATCCCCTTAGGCTCGACTATTAACTTTCAGTTGACTGCTGGGAAATCGTAATTTTATGATATTAACATTTGAAATTGCAGTCAGTATCTACTGTATTGTTATCTTGCTTCTTCCACCTCTTTATTACTCTTACTTTGAAAGTGTTTCATGGCTCACATGTCTGACAAATATTTGGTGGTATTGAAGCTGAGTTGGACAGGTGGTGTACAAGGAGAATAATGTCCAAGGTAAGTGAAAAAAGTGTGTGAAGGAGGAAAAAGGGATGAATAGTAGAATGAGGTGAAATGGAAAGTAAGGGAGAAATGGTAACCATAGGAAAGGTTTTTACAATATAAAAATGATAAAAAGCTGATTATATGAAGAGATTAAAAAGAGCTATGAAGCAGTACAAAAGAAGAGCACATGAAAAAAAATATAGGCCAATTTTGTTGAGAATTACTGTAAATAAGATGCTCCGATGTCAAAGATGCCCCCCCCCCCCATTCTCACAGGCTAAATTTTGGAAAAAGATAAACGGTATTCACAGTAATAATGTTAAGCCTGAGGAATTACTTGTAAAAACATGTCTTGAAGGTTCGTTCTGTGGTTGTTTACTACTGACAGCTGACCAGCACAGTTGCCAAATGAAATTTTCAGAGCTAGAGTCTTGCATAAAACGAGCTAAAAACACGCTAAATTTATATGAAACTGCTAAAAAAAAAATGCACTACTGTTATTAGTTACAAAATAACACATTATGTATTACTTTCGCTCACCAGTATACAGGCAATTATTCTAGATCTGCTATTTCTTGTTGTAATGGCCGTGTTCTCTTTCTACTCACTGTCTTGTTTTATGTTTTTAAGTTTATTGATTTTAATATTTAACAAGTACATTTGTACTGCAACATGACGAAAACAAACTTACAGTGTGCAAATGTCAGTTTTTGTGTATTACTACCAGTATGTAGCATTACTTGAACCCTTTTTAACATACAGGAGGGCCCTGCTTTACAGTTTTTTGCTAATACAGTAGTTTTCAATTATACCCATTCTTCATTTATTCAGACTTCCTATAATATATTCACCACTCACTACAAGCTAAGGATGAAAATATTTTAAGGTAAGTAGTGTGTGTACTGTATATGCATTTTTTAGGCCTAGCTCTATTGCTCACTTAATATACAATAGTGTAAACATATCAGGCTTTTATTTGCTTTTGAAAGTGAAAAAAGGCTATGTTTCACTTTACAGTGGTAGCCCAGAACCGAACCTGCTGTATAAGCAGGGTTGGCCTGTACTGCAATTTTACCTGTGCTTTTTGTATCTGATAATGTTCCCATTTAATATCATATCATTTGAGGCAAGTAAAAATATTATTACTGGGTTGTTTGATGGTAAACAGGCGGATTAGCCTACTGATACTACCCATAGTTCATTTGACTCCAATGCCTGGTTTACCTTAGCCTACAGGTGCTAAGCACTAATGAATTTTTATGTTTATTTTTGTTATTTATTCATTATTTTATACAAAATAGGTAACATGATTCATTATTGGGCCATATACAGGAGCTTAGATTACTGTCTATTATCTAAGCACTTCTCTAGGCTTAGGCTGAGGCCTATAAGCAATGTAACCTTCGGCCTTGCAAGACTCTGGGTAAATTTTCGAGACTCATTTTGGGGGGAGGAGAAAAAAATAGCATCTTGAATGCCGTAAAATATGGTAGTAGTCATGGAAAGGAAAACAGAAAGCCTGGGAGTTAGTCAATATACAGAAAAAAGAAAGTACAACTGCAAAGCAACACTGACTTTAGAAAGGGAATGGATTATATGGATAAACTAAAAGTCAAAGTAAGCAAACACTAAGGAAAAGTAGTAGGTTGATATATTATAGATTTGAAAAAGCCATTGTGTAGAGGGGGAAGCAATATTGCTAGTGTTAATAATGCATGGAATAAGTGATAACTTGTTAAAAGCTGTGTAGTGTGTTGATTAAGTGAAGATCAGGTTTGGATATGCAAAAGAATATTTTCCTGTTAGGTGAACCTTAGTCAAGGATATGTGATGTCACTGTAAAAGTGAACACAAAAAAAGCAAGGTATGTAATTGTTATCATCAAGAACCACTAAACTCAGGGAATCATACACGGGAGGTAATTGGGTTTCACTCGAGAGAACACATGAAGACCACTGCATCAAAACCCAAAAGTCCCTCACTGACATAAAAGCCCCCTCCCTTGAGTGATAAAAGAGCAAGATGACAAAAAAAGTTGTATGGAGGAAGTGACCCTAGTGGGTTTAGCACTTGGTTTTGATTATAATAATAATGTATGGAGGAAGTAAGCATGTACAGGTACAACATCGATTTTCTGGATCTTTGGTTCCAAAGCCTTTCCGGATTACTGATGTTTCTGCCTTCAGAGAGCGCAGTATTCCTTGGTCTTGGATAAGTGATGTACAGTTTGGTGGTAAATACACTGCCATGGGAATTTCAAGTTCCAGCTCCTAAATTTGTATGGTTCCAGACCATCGGTGTCTGGAAAATTGATGATGTACCTGTATTAGATGTTTGGGAATGAATGTGTCACTAGGTGGGTATATAGTTTTTATTCTTTGAGTGTATCAGGTAAAGCAAATGGTAAAATTATTGAGAGAGTTACTGGTAAGACAAAAAGTAGGACTACAAAGAAATGAAGAGGGTTTAGGAAGGGCACGGGATGTGCAGAGAAAGTAATTACATTGAAGCATATACCTGGATAAAGATAAGGAACTATTTGTAGCATTTATATATTTAGGAAAAGAATGTGAGAGTAGATAGGGGATCAATGTGGCAAATGCAAAGAGTACAGTGGACCCCCGAGTTACGAACACCCCGGAAATCGTACAATTATGTAAGTATAATATTGTAAATGTATTTTTTGGGGTCTGAAATGGACTAACCTACTTGACATTATTTCTTAAGGGAGTAAATTCGTTTGGTAATGGCACTTGAGCAGTCTTCTGGAATGAATTTTGTTTGTTTCTCGGGGGTCCACTGTATAGTATATTATTAAAAGCAATGATGTTTTAATGGAGAGAATGAGGGTCAAATTAGGGTATGTAGGAGAGAAAAGGACCATTTTTCAGCAGGAGTAGGCATTAGACATGAATGTATGATGTCACCTTGGTGTTTATCAACTGGGTTATAGGGTGTTGGGAGAGGTGTGGAATGAAAAGACAATGAATCTGATGCAATGCACAGCATATTAGGGGCTTTTGGCATGTACATCTCATTAAGAAATATATCTTGTCTACCATGTATCATTGTACCATGTCACAATAAAGTATTATTATTATTATTAAGTAAAAATTGCTTTTTTGGTGATGACAAAGTTCATCTGTAACTTTTCAGAAATAAAGTAAACTCAGAACAGTGAGATGAGAATAGCAAAAGTTTAGCAATGAAAAATTGGGTATCAGATTGGAAGGAGGTAGGATGGAAGCAGTTAATGTACAGTAGATATTTTAGATGATGCAGTGGCAGATGGGTCTAAGAAAGATGAGATGAACCACAGAACAGACGAAGAAAAAGGTAGGGAGAGTGTTGAGGCAAAAAGAGGAATGTACCAGAGTATAGTGGAACTAACCCTTTAATATGGGTATGAGATATAAGCTTTAAAAATTGTAGCAAGAAGGCTGGGGGCAATGAAATATGTTGAAGAATAATGTGTAATATGAATATTAAGAAAATAATTTAAAGTTTAGAAATTGGATGGTGTGAGGTTCTGAGATATTTTACAAAAGGCAAAGGAAAAGTTGAGGTGGTTTGGGCATTTAGAGGGGCTGAAGCAGAATAGTATTATTAAGAGGGTGTATAAATCTAGGATGAAAGGCATTATGGTACCTCAGGAAGGGTTGGAGTGAGGGCTTAATGTTGCAGGGCTAAAGCATCCAGCAGGGTAAATGATTTGACATGCTGTTGGAATGTGAGCAAGGTAACATTTATATAGGGATTCAGGTGAAACCAGTTAGCTGTAGATGAGTCCTGGAGGTGGGAAGGGCAGTACCTGCACTTTGGAGGGGAGGGGATGTTGTAGTTGAAGGGTCATCTGATTTATGTAGGCAACAAACTTCTGGCAAGACAGTACTTGAATGAATGATGGTGAATGTTTTTTTTTTGGTCAGTTTACCTTGGCAGGAGATCAATGACAAGGTAAAAAAAAAAAAAAAAAACTTATGGGGGTTAATTTATCATAAAATGGTAGTATTTCTAATCAAGCACAAGCAGTGTAAGAAAATTCAACATTTGTTTTTATACGTTTTGTTGAGCTGAGGGAGAAAAATAAACAAAGCTACATGAATAAAAAAAAGACAAGATATATGATCACAACATAAATAAAAAATACATAGGGCCATTACCTAAAATAAACAAGGAACAGACTGATATAGGAAGGAACAAAAGAATGAGGGACTGGTGGAAATTCATGCCTAAAAAAAAAAAGCTATTTTTTTTTTTAAAGGGAACTAGTTAGAAAGCAGAACCAACTAGAGAGGGGGGCTGCTGACAACAACGGTGGCTGGACATGCACCATAACAAATTGCACTCTATTAAACCGCTTTTAGGTTTGTGACCATCTTCTTACCACCGTTGCTGTACTCCGGAGACTATGCTCTCCCGTCTCCGCATCGGCTATACTCGCCTTACCCATGGGTATCTCATGGAATGACACCCTATTCCTCTCTGCAAGGTTTGTTGGGTCCCTCTTTCGGTTCTTCACTTTCTTGTGGACTGCCCGGTTTACCAGCATTTTCACAGGATTTACCTCTCCAACAACGCCGCCGCCCTACTACTCTTACCTTACTTTATCTTCCCTTCTTGCAGATGGCCCTGTCTTTGACTTACAATAACTTTTTTACTTTTTGTCAGCAACTGCTTTACTATACGAACTTTGACACATAGCCCTTAGCGTCTCTTCCAGCCCTTTTCTTCCCTTATCTCTGATCCCCTCTCCACCTAGCTATTTTCTGCCCCACAGCACTATATGACCCTTGTTGGTTTAGCGCTTTCCTTTGATTATAATAACTTGAGAGGGGGGCTAGTGGACACAAACTCCATATAAGGACTTTGTAGTAGATATTACTGAATCCAAGAAGTAATAATCATATACAGTGCTCAAAGATGAATAGCATGCAGGAGCAAAAGTTCCACTCATCTTGAAAATACACAAATGCCAATTTGACCAGAATGCAGTGCTGGTTTAAAATCTAATAGCTATTAAAAAAAAAAATCCATGTTTGAAAAAATTAAGAGGTTTGTTTCCAAACTTAAAGGAAAGATTCTACAAAACTGTCTAATGTCATTGGATGGGCATGGATCAAGAGAGGAACGATCATGGGGAAAAAACAAAATCACAAGGCACAGTAGATAAGGACAGTGTTTTTAATATGGGAAAGTCCAGGATGAGAACATAACGGAAAAAAAAAAACTAAAATGAGAGAGAGAATTATTAAACTTATTGTTGTTGTCTCAACAGCCATCTCCTGCTAAGGCAGGGTAACCCAAGAAGGAAACACATTCACCATCATCAATTCATCTGCTGTCTTGTCAGAAGTGTGCTGACATTACATTTTGGACTGCCCTGCAACTACAACATTCTTGACACCACCTTCAGATTGTAGGCACTGCCATTCTCACCTCCAGGACTGAAGTCCTGTTAACCAGTTTTTCTGAATCTCTTCATAAATGTTGCTGTATAACCCTTGTGGTTTAGCGCTTCTTTTGATTATAATAATTCATAAATGTTATCTTGTATGTCCATTAACAGTATACAATACAATTACTCAATAAAGAAGTGCAATGAGTTAGGTCACCATATACGTACAAAGATAACGACTTGATATACAAATTCAAAAGTAAAGCACGTCAAAATATTCACATCAATTAACTGAAAGACATCTTTGTCCAGGAGTCTAGCCCTTGCAATCTCAAACAGAAATTAAATATACAATACATATCATTTTTGTCTTTAAAATTACAATAAAAAGTGATAACAGACCCAAGACCTATTATAGGGTTGTTGGAAGTCATACCTCAGGCACTTGCTCTATATATATCTTTGTAACTGCTAACTGGGAGCAGTATTGGACCGGTCAGTGGAGCACTGAGGTAGCAGGTACATATTTGCGGTTCAGGTCCGCCTCAGGTTACTGAGGTAGTTAGCTGTCCCTTTAAATCTTCCACTGGCTGGTAAATAAACTTTTATGATTATTTTATTAGGCAACATAATTCATCATGCTATTTTCAAGGACTTGAGTACAATTAGGACCCATAAAACAACAACCCCTCATTTTATACAAACAATTTATATCTAGACTATTACTTTAAGTCATATGCTGTTATGGACTTCACTAAATATAGGATTTTATCCTTGTGTATTAAGGTATATGTACAGTAAATTTAGTATTATAAGGCTTTCTTACTAATGCATGAAGGATACAGTCAAAACCTACTTGTAATCCTACAAAAATTGCTTTCAGATCCTGTTTTATACCATTATCACTCCTTTGATACACTTTAAAAACACAAATTTCAATGACTAATGATTTCATTATCTGCAGGTTATATTATAAATTAATATATCAAATTATTTCATTTATGACAACCAACAGTTTTTGGATTGTTAAACTGTATAATTTATTTATATTAAATCTTGAATGCACTGGAGAAGCCATACTCTTTTTACCTTAGTATTCATTATTGTCATTGAATTGTCAACATAAATTAGTCACGAGGTAAGAGCAGCATATCCAGTGTGTCACGTTAATGTTCCTTCCCAGGCATCTATTCGCTGTTTTGCTACCAGCTTCTTACGAGCTGCAACATAAAAATACAGTAAAATAATTTAAATTTAAATAACTGAACAAGGAAGTCTAAATTAACATAAATTCAATGGCTGAAAGATTTTTGGTGACTCAGTTTTTAACCACTGTGTAACATTACATAAATTTCATATCTTTAGTATGAAACTCAGTGTATGAAATGTGTCAGTGTGAAACACTGACACATTTCATACAATGAACTTCAGTATCATGTTTCATGCTTTTCTCATCATTACATGCAATTTACCTAGTGTTGTGCATTCTTGGCATTTACCCTAAACCATAACTGGCTGCAAATGAATTCTAAATTGTTTATCAACATTGTGTGTAGATCAATAATTGGCCAGTTTCTATAAATTGTGAAACATGGATTGAAGAACTATTTATGGAAAATATTAATTATGTATTTTTTATGGGAGAGATGTATACATACTGAATATTAGCAGTTGGCCCCTAAATTCATAGGGAAGAGATTTATGTTTCAAGAGATCCTGCTTATCTAAACTCTGTGAATACATAATTGTCTGAATAATAAATTTTATTTCTGATTTGTGCTCATTTCGTTTCAAAGACCATATCTCTTTAAATATCACTCTAATCTGGCTATGTGGCAATCATAAGAAAGAATAAGCAGATTTTGGCAGCATGGGAAAGCCATAAAGTACAATTTAAACAATATTCTATGGTTAGTTTACAATTTAGTAGGAGTCATGCACTAAGCCTGACAAAAAATGAAAGCCATAAGAAAACAACAAAAATAGGATTTTAAAGAAACTATAGATTACCAAAATGGCTTTTATAGTTTTCTCTCAAAAGTGTGGGCTATTTGTGAATTGCTCCAGTCACAGTAGTACAGTGGTACCTCGACTTACGATGGTCCCCAAACACACCCTTTTATGTAAGTTTATTTTTTTAAATGCTTTTGTAAGTGTAATTTTGGGGGTCTAAAAGGACTAGTCTATTTTACAACATTTCTTAAGGAGATAAATTCGTTTGGTAATGACACTTGAACAGCATTCTGGAATGAAAAAATATCGTAAGTCGAGGTACCACTGTATTGTGATTTTTATTTTTTTCAATAGAATTTATATGCAGGTTGCCCATCAGCAGTCAAAACATTGGATAATCAAATTTTAATTATACAAAGAATTAAAAACAGAAATTAGATGATGGAACTAGTAAAGTGATACAAACAAGTTGTAGATAAAGACAATATGAACTGATCAAAACAGTTATTAAAGAAACATTCTGAGTGGACCGAAGAAGCCACTCATGGCGAAACTTTGTGGAAATAAATGCCTTGAGCAATGCATGTCTTTTACCTACATAGAAATTAGAAAATGGTGGTGTTTGGGGTTATGAAATAAATTATTCAGATGACAGTAGAGGAGTTGTTGATTTGGTTTGGAAATTAGAAAAGATAAAGCAGAATAGGATGATTAAGAAGGTACAGTACAGTGGTACCCCGGATTTTGTCAATACAGTGGTCCCTCGGTTTTCGCCGAAAATTCGTTCCAGAATGCTGCTCAAGTGCCATTACCGAACGAATTTACTTCCTTAAGAAATAATGTCACGTAGGTTAGTCTATTTCAGACCCCCAAAAATACACTTACAGCAGCACTTACGAAAATACACTTACATAAATGTTCGAGTTTGGAGATGTACGAAAACCGAGGGACCACTGTAATTCGTTCCAGAAGGCTGTTCGAGTGGCGTTACTGAATGAATTTGTTCCAATAAGGACGAATGTAAATTAGATTAGTGTTTCAGACCCCCAAAAATACACTTACATAATTGTTCGAGTTGGGAGCTGTACCACTGTATACAGTTGACCCTTGAACAACATGGGGGTTAGGGGTGCCAACTCCCTGTGCAGTTGAAAATCTGTGTATAACTTTTGACTCCCCCAAAAACTTAACTATTAATAGCCTACTGCTGACCAGAAGCCTTACTGATAACATAAAGTCAAGAAATTTTGCTGAAAACAAGAAAAAATTTTGGAGTGAGATAAACAAGGTAAGAAAGCCTAGGGAACGAATGGATTTGTCAGTTAAAAACAGAGTAGGGGAGTTAGTAGATGGGGAGCTGGAGGTATTGGGTAGATGGCGGGAATATTTTGAGGAACTTTTAAATGTCGATGAAAAGAGGGAGGCGATAATTTCATGTACTGGCCAGGGAGGTACAACATCGTTTAGGAGTGAAGAAGAGAAGGAAGGATGTGAGTGTGGGGGAGGTGCGTGAGGCATTACGTAGAATGAAAGGGGGTAAAGCAGCTGGAATTGACGGAATCATGACAGAAATGTTAAAAGCAGGGGGATATAGTGCTGGAGTGGTTGGTATTTTTGTTTAATAAATGTATGAAAGAGGGAAGGTACCTAGGGATTGGCAGCGAGCATGTATAGTTCCTTTATATAAAGGGAAGGGGGATAAAAGAGAGTGTAAAAATTATAGGGGAATAAGTTTACTGAGTATACCAGGTAAAGTGTATGGCAGGGTTATTATTGAAAGAATTAGAGGTAAGACAGAGAGTAGGATTGCAGATGAGCAAGGAGGCTTTAGAGTGGGTAGGGATGTGTAGATCAAGTGTTTACAGTGAAGCATATATGTGAACAGTATTTAGATAAAGGTAGAGAAGTTTTTATTGCATTTATGGATTTAGAAAAGGCATATGATAGAGTGGATAGGGGAGCAATGTGGCAAATGTTGCAAGTGTATGGAATAGGTAGTAAGTTACTGAAGGCTGTAAAGAGTTTTTATGAGGATAGTGAGGCTCAGGTTAGGGTGTGTAGGAGAGAGGGAGATTACTTCCGGTAAAAGTAGGTCTTAGACAGGGTTGTGTAATGTCACCATGGTTGTTTAATATATTTATAGATGGGGTTGTAAAAGAAGTAAATGCTAGGGTGTTGGGGAGAGGGTGGGATTAAATTATGGAGAATTAAATGCAAATGGGAGTTGACACAGTTACTTTTTGCTGATGATACTGTGCTTATGGGAGATTCTAAAGAAAAGTTGCAAAGGTTAGTGGACGAGTTTGGGAGAGTGTGTAAAGGTAGAAAGTTAAAAGTGAACATAGATAAGAGTAAGGTGATGAGGGTATCAAACGATTTAAATAAAGAAAATTGGATATCACATTGGAGAGAGGGATTATGGAAGAAGTAAATGTTTTCAGATATTTGGGAGTTGATGTGTCAGCGGATGGGTTTATGAAGGATGAGGTTAACCATAGAATTGATGAAGGAAAAAAGGTGAGTGGTGCATTGAGGTATCTGTGGAGACAAAAACGTTATCCATGGAGGCAAAGAAGGGAATGTACGAAAGTATAGTGGTACCAACACTCTTATATAGGTGTGAAGCATGGGTTGCAAATGCTGCAGCGAGGAGGAGGCTGGAGGCAGTGGAGATGTCCTGTCTAAGGGCAATGTGTGGTGTAAATATTATGCAGAAAATTCGGAATGTGGAAATTAGGAGAAGGTGTGGAGTTACTAAAAGTATTTGTCAGAGGGCTGAAGAGGGGTTGTTGAGGTGGTTTGGTCATTTAGAGAGAATGGATCAAAGTAGAATGACTTGGAGAGCGTATAAATCTGTAGGGAAGGAAGGCGGGGTAGGGTCATCCTAGAAAAGGTTGGAGGAAGGGGTAAAGGAGGTTTTGTGGGCGAGGGGCTTGGACTTCCAGAGGGCATGTGTGAGCGTGTTAGATAGGAGTGAATGGAGACGAATGGTTTTGGGACATGACGATCTGTTGGAGTGTGAGCAGGGTAACATTGTGTGAAGGGATTCAGGGAAACCAGTTAATTGATTTAGTTGGACTTGAGTCCTGGAAATGGGAAGTACAATGCCTGCACTTTAAAGGAGGGGTCTGGGATAGTGACAGCTGGGAGAGACTTATTCTCAGCTGTCGTATCTGAGCTCCTCTGCAAAGACAGTGATTGTGTATGAGTGTGGTGAAAGTGTTGAATGATGATGGAAGTTTTTTCTTTTTGGGGATTTTCTTTCTTTTTGGGTCACCCTGCCTCGATGGGAGACGGCCGACTTGTTGAAAAAAAAAAAAAAAAAATGTATTATATTCTAGGTAGTAGGGTGGTAGACAGCAACCGCCTAGGGAGGTACTACCGTCCTGCCAAGTGAGTGTAAAACGAAAGCCTGTAATTGTTTTACATGATGGTAGGATTGCTGGTGTCATTTTTCTGTCTCATAAACATGCAAGATTTCAGGTATGTCTTGTTACTTCTACTTACACTTAGGTCACACTACACATTCATGTACAAGCATATACAGTGGACCCCCGAGTTTTGTAAAAACTTCACTCCTGAAGTCTGCTCAAGTGCCATTACCGAACGAATTTACTCCCTTAAGGAAAAATGTCACGTAGGTTAGTCTATTTCAGACCCCCAAAAATACTTTTCCACAAGCACTGACAATATTATACTTACATAAATGTATGATTTCCGGGGTTTACGAAACTCGGGGGTCCACTGTATATATATACACACACCCCTCTGGGTTTTCTTCAATTTTCTTACTAGTTCTTTTTCTTATTTCCTCTTATCTCCATGGGAAAGTGGAACAGAATTCTTCCTCCATAAGCCATGCGTGTCATAAGAGGCGACTAAAATGCCGGGAGCAAGGGGGCTAATAACCCCTTCTCCTGTATATATTACTAAATGTAAAAGGAGAAACTTTCGTTTTTCCTTTTGGGCCACCCTGCCTCGGTGGGAAACGGCCGACGTGTTGAAGGAAGGAAGGAAAGGGAGAAACTTTCGTTTTTCCTTTTGAGCCACCCAGCTTCAGTGGGAAACGGCCGACGTGTTGAAAGAAGATTTATTATATACTGTATTCTTACAATAAAGTAAACTAGAGAAAAAAAATATTAAGAAAATCATAAGGAAGAGAAAATACCTTTACAGTACTGTACAGTGGATCCCTGGTTTTCGACTGTAATCCGTTCCAGAAGGTCGGCCCAAATCCAAAAAGGCCGAAAACCGAAGTAATATTTCCCATACGAAATAATGTAAATCCAATTAATCTGTTTCAGACACCCAAAAATATTAACAAAAATACATTTTATAGAGAAAAACTATAGTGTTGCAGCTCTTCAGTGGTTAGCTCTTCCCTGTGGTCGTCCACCAACTCTTCCACATCCTGGTCACTCACATCCAAAAGATTCCACAACAGGCATAGGGTTGTCAAGTTTACACTATCTTATATTAAGTTAGTAATAGAATATATTATATTATATATTAACACATCGGCCGATTCCCACCAAGGCAGGGTGGCCCGAAAAAGAAAAACTTTCGTCATCATTCACTCCATCACTGTCTTGCCAGAGGGGTGCTTTACACTACAGTTATAAAACTGCAACATTAACACCCCTCCTTCAGAGTGCAGACACTGTACTTCCCATTTCCAGGACTCAAGTCCGGCCTGCCGGTTTCCCTGAATCCCTTCATAAATGTTACTTTGCTCACACTCCAACAGCACGTCAAGTATTAAGAACCATTTGTCTCCATTCACTCCTATCAAATACGCTCACGCACGCCTGCTGGAAATCCAAGCCGCTCGCACACAAAACCTCTTTTACCACCTCCCTCCAACCTTTATTAGGCCGACCCCTACCCCGCCTTCCCTCCACTACAGATTTATACACTCTCGAAGTCATTCTGTTTCGTTCCATTCTCTCTACATGTCCGAACCACCTCAACAACCCCTCCTCAGCCCTCTGGATAATAGTTTTGGTAATCCCGCACCTCCTTCTAATTTCCAAACTCTGAATTCTCTGCATTATATTCACACCACACATTGACCACAGACATGACATCTCCACTGCCTCCAGCCTTCTCCTCGTTGCAACATTCATCACCCATGCTTCACACCCATATAAGTGTGTTGGTATAACTATACTCTCATACATTTCCCTCTTTACTTCCATGGACAAAGTTCTTTGTCTCCACAGACTCCGAAGTGCACCACTCACCCTTTTCCCCTCATCAATTCTATGATTCACCTCATCCTTCATAGACCCATCTGCTGACATGTCCACTCCCAAATATCTGAATACATTCACCTCCTCCATACTCTCTCCCTCCAATCTGATATCCAATCTTTTGTCACCTAATCTTTTTGTTATCCTCATCACCTTACTCTTTCCTATATTCACTTTCAATTTTCTTCTTTTATATACCCTACCAAATTCATCCACCAACCTCTGCAACTTCTCTTCAGAATCTCCCAAAAGCACAGTGTCATCAGCAAAAAGCAACTGTGACAACTCCCACTTTGTATTTTATTCTTTGACTTTTAACCCCACACCTCTTGCCGAGACCCTCGCATTCACTTCTCTTACATTTACAGTGGGCCCCCGAGTTTCATAAACCCCGGAAATCGTACATTTATGTAAGTATAATATTGTAAGTGCTTGTGGAAAAGTATTTTTGGGGGTCTGAAATAGACTAACCTACGTGACATTTTTTCTTAAGGGGGTAAATTCGTTCGGTAATGGCACTTGAGCAGACTTCAGGAGTGAAGTTTTTACGAAACTCGGGGGTCCACTGTATTTATATTTCTCTCGACTGCAAATGGAACATGTACAATCTGTAATTGATTGTGAGCATAAGTTTTGGTAAATATTAACTTTTTATAATAATTTGTGTATATTTTATGGTAGTAAACGATAAAATAGACTAGTATCTGCATTCATTACATTCGTAACTTTTTCTTAATTTTTTCAGTCACACATCTCCAAAAATTTTCCATTACAGTGGACCCCCGGATTACATCATTATTTCGTTCCAGAATGTTGTTTTTGCCGTTACCGAACGAATTTGTTCCCATAAGGAATAATGTAAATTAGATTAGTCCTTTTATACCCCCAAAAATACACTTACAAAAGCACTTACAAAAATACACTTACATAATTGTTCGAGTTTGGAGCAGTACGTAATCCGGGGGTCCACTGTATATTTATTGAAAATAATCTGCATACAAGTAGGCCCGCACTGTTCAAGGGTCAGCTGTATATTTTTTTTTTCCCAGCATGTCGGCCATCCCCCACCAAGGCAGGGTGACCCAAAAAAGAAACACTTTCATCATTCACATATAATCACTGTTTTTGCAGATATATTTTGTATATATTATTATTAAAATCAGGAGGGGAGGAGGACTAAACCCATAGGGGAAATTGAAAGCATTCAGGCATTATTCAAGGATTAAAGCATTGAACCAAAAGAGGGTATATAAATCTGGATTGAAGGAGGGATAGGAGACATCCTAGGAAGGATTGGAGGGAGGATGTGAAGGTTTTAAAGTACGTAATAGGGTTTTGAGCATCCAGCAAGTGTGTGAAAGCATGCTAGATTGGGGCAAGTGAAGACTAAGTGGTTTTAGGAATTTGATATGCTATTAGAATGTGAGCAAGGTAACATTTATGAGGGGATTCAGGAAAACTGGTTAGCCAGACTTGAATCCTAGAGGTGGGAAGTATATTGCCTGCACTCTGAATGAAGGAGGGGTGGGGATGTTACAGCTTGTAGGGTTATTTGAATTGTGATATGTGTGTGCTTCTGGTAAGACAGTTATTGAATGAGTGGTGATGAATGTTTTTTGAATCACCCTACCTTAGTGAGAAACTGTTGGCATGGTAAAAAAAAAAAATGCAAATTTGGGGCTGAATGTATTGTTTAATTAGACTGTCAATGCTAACCTTCTCGTGGTTACTTACATCAGTCTCCCCAGTGCTACCATCTGCTAATCTCTATAGGACAACATAAGCCAGAATCTCCTGCACCAGATACCTCAAGTCCTGCTATGCTACCAACTCACAGATTTCCTGTATGTTGCTCTCCAGTTTCCCAAGCTGATTTCTCCATGGCAACTTGTGCCAGAGTCTATTGAAGATCAGAGCTGATTAGGTAGCTATCAGGGTTAAAATTGTTAGCACTTGAAGATAAGAGTCTGGACTAGATTTTATAATTATATGAAGCACTAAACCTGTAAAGGTAATAAAGTGGCAAATGGTAGAAAGCAAGAGATGGCAGAGAGGAAACTGCATATGTTAAGGAGAGGACATAGGCATAAAGAAAAAGGAGGGAGGGATAAGAGATGTAGCAGTGAAGATAGAGTTTGCATCAATGGCAGGACCATTGGAGAAGACTCTGTAATTCAAGAGCAACTGCAGCTGCAATGCTGGCAGCATCACAGCGGTGGCAGTATTAGTGGTGGTGTCAGTCTTAGCAGACGTGGGAAAAGTTGGAGTCTACTTTTCATAGTCCAAACCAAGTCATAGGCTGAAAGCTGCATCAGATTTAGACAAATGGGGAAGCCTCCCAACTACTAATTATTAGGGTATTCAGATTCAATCCTAGGAAAGGGAGGGAAGTTTAGATACTATGGACCAAGAGCCCTTCGCCTTATCAAGGAACTCCCCCCTGAAGGAACAAAATGTATAAAAAATTTCCCTTACTTAACACAGAAACCAAGAATATGGAGAATTATAATCATTAAAGACCTGCTCATGTTTAGTCTGAACGTTTATCTATGGGTCTAACTCTGGGCGGCAGATTGCAGTATCTTTTGAACCACAGTAAAATCACCACTACCAGTCAAGACAAAAACTGCTTAGTTCATAATCATAATCTTGATGGTATACCATGTAGTATAGTAGTTGGATAATAGTTATTTACCCCTATGAAGTAAAATACAGGTAGTTTCTAATTTCCTGTTTCATGATAACTACTATGCTAAAAGGCTATAATTATGCTACTGGTAATATTATCACTTTAAAGTATTTTACCATTTTCAGTGTTACAGGTCTATTGTACAAAGAGTGTCACTTTTTTTAACTACTTTGCTGTCTGTACCGTAATATTAAGGGTTTCAAGTCTCTGCCTGTGCCGTAAAATTACACGATGAGCTCAGCTCACTCAGATAAGCAGTGAGTGGTAAAATTTGGGCCTAGCTATGAGAGAATGGGTTGAATTGGCAAGTGTGCACTGTATAAAAAAATAAATCCTGCCCCACGCAGTGCATAATGGGGAAAAAACTGTGACCATGTTTTTGGTTTAAGATAGCGACTCTGCTATTGTTTTTTGGTTGTATTCTCAGTTTCTTGGTATCATTTGATAGAATGGAAGATATATTATAGAAACAGACAACTTTGAATGGTTTCAGGATGGAAAGTAACTTGAAACTGAGCTCAGAGTAGCAGAAATATTTTATTTTTGCCAACATTCCTGTGTAAACAAATCCAATGCACGTCCAACTGGTCGGGTCTAATATGTGTTCACAAATGTGCTGACATTATTTATACAATTATTACAATAATGCAAAATATTAAATCTTCTATTTTTTTTGTGTGAATAAAAATTCAAAATGAAATTCACGTGTAAAGCCTGGGAATGTAACTAATGAACAGAGGAAATGTTATTTTAGTGCCAGAAATGCCTGCATTTTGAAATTGGCCTATTTTGAAATTTGTGTGAAACTGGCCAAATTACCAATTTCTGATCACTTCATTGGGTAGTTGAAATAGTTGACTGAGCAGTTTCTTGTGCTCAATCAATAAAATGGAAGTCATACTAGCAAAATAGCTAAGAATTTGGTCAACCGGAACAATGTAAATGACAGCAAGATTTGTGAAAGCATAATTTTGCAAGTTTTCCATCAAATTTTGTACTTTTTTTATTATGGTCAGAAAAAGATTCTCTATCATTTCATGAGAAAATATATATATTTTTTTTAATTCTTGGATACTGTGGACGTTTCTCAGATCATGGGTCAGGACACTTAAAGGGTTAACTATAAGCACAATATGTGCCATTTTTTTTTACTTGTCTGCCAGTTTACCTTCTTATAATGCAACCACAAACATATTCTACAATGGGTAGCTTAGATCTGCACATTTTTTTTTAGCAGCATTCAGTAGCAGCTTCTTTACTTCTCTGGATATTTCAGTGTCTCCAGTAGTAGATATTTCAATGTCTCCAGTAATACTTTTTACTTCTGTAGATATTTCAATGTCTACATCAGTTGGCTGTTTTGGGTTGAAGTCCAATGCATCTCAAGTGTACTCTTCTGAAAACAGACTGGAATTTTATATAAAAAAAATATTCCCTCATTTCCATTTCCTTTGATGTTTTGTCTGACTTTTGTTATGACTTTACCTTTCAATACCTTCACAGTTTTCACTTACCTGTGTGAATTCTTTGTTCTTTTCCCATGATACATATATTATTGGTAAGCTTTCTGAGAAAGCAATTTTATTGGTTGTGTATATTTCTTTGATCCACATACTCAGTGTGGCAGTCTTCATCCCTGAGCCCATTGTTGCTACTTTTCTCAGCACAAAATGTACAGAAGCCTTATCTGTACATTTCACAATTTATTCCTTTTGTTGTTCTCAAAATTATGTTACCATGGCTTTTTTCAATAACAATATTTTCTTCTTGGTCAGTGCAGGTGACACTGGATTAAACAAACCAGAATAAAAAAAAATGGGAATATAGAAATCCATGGGATTTTTGTAAAGACAAAACATTCCAAATCAAATACAAAAATAGCACTGTACTCACCAATACAGTACCTGCAGTCTTTATCCTTTTGTAAAATGTACTTTCTGGGGAATATGTACAGGAATCTGGTTATATGTAAGACTTTCCATGCATCAAGCTCAGCTGAATATGATGCAACTGCATCATGTTGTGTGACTGACTGGTACAGAATCTTGAGACTTGAATAGTACTTGTACCTATTTCAAGCTCTTAATCTGAATTATAAATATCAGACATGATCAATTGTGCTGCATAATGTTGAGAGTAAGTACATTATGCAACTGTTTCAACCACAAATACAGATTTCTTGAATAATGACAATAGTATAGTTTGTTTCAATTTCTGAAACTACTCTGCAAAAGTTTTTGTGGGAGGTGGGAGCTACATTTTCCTACTCTAAGAATTCTAAATAATTTTGTATACAGTGGGTGCTTTTTTGTCTGTCCAACAATTATCCAAAAGTCAAAGCCAAACAATTGACGTAAAAATGGCTGAATGAGAGAATGGGCAGCTTTGATGTTTGATCTAAGAGATGGGAAAAAGTGTAAAGAAGCTTAAAAAATGAACATGTAATGATTAGGTTGTGATGACTTAGGTTGTCTCTAAGGTCCTGGCTAGTTCTGTAACTTAAAACCATTTATTTTTAACTGATTTTTCCCTGGTAATTACTTTTAGTGATACAGTGGACCCCCGAGTTTCGTAAACCCCGGAAATCGTACAATTATGTAAGTATAATATTGTCAGTGCTTGTGGAAGTGTATTTTTGGGGGTCTGAAATAGACTAACCTACGTGACATTTTTCCTTAAGGGAGTAAATTCGTTCGGTAATGGCGCTTGAGCAGACTTCAGGAGTGAAGTTTTTTACGAAACTCGGGGGTCCACTGTAGTTGGTCATTTTATATTAGTTGTTTAGAATTATTTTTCGTTTTGTTTTCTCAGTCTGGGATAAAATTTGCTCAATTTTTTACAGCTTATGAAAATGGTCACAGTGACGTGTTTTAAGTTAGCCCCTTTCCTGACTTCATGACGTGTTTTACCAAATGGTTCTATATCTAGGCTTGGGGTTTAGTAAACTCTCAAAAACCATGCCCCATTTCTTTGTACTCTTTTAGAATTAGCTCATATCTACAAGTACAGCTAATCCATATTTTCCATAAATCGTAATACTGCTTAAAACAGTTTTAATTTTATTCATTGCAGAATTTTCTACATCTTAAGAATGGTGGCCCCTGTTAACTATTACCAGTAACTATACATAATATTTACAGAAAAACTTTGTTACTTATATATTTAAAAATACTGAAATAATTCTTATTATTAATCATCATACAATATGATTTGTATATTTAACAGAGTAACGAATGTCTTACCTTTGGCATCCTTAAGTTTTTGTCTCTCCGCTTCACGAACCTCCCGAGAAATATTCACCTTCAATCCAAGTGCTCCAGACACCAATCTCCGAGCTAAGGATGCAGAGGTAGCAGGGCGTGGCTTGTATGGCAAAAGGGCCTCAGTGATGCGCATAGCCTTGGCCTTAGATGATTTTGTAGCTAAAGCAAGTGAACGAGTCTTCAAAAATGGATGGTCAACACTTAGAGCATCAGCAGCTGCAAAAATATAATCAATTCATACAGCAGTTTACTGTATAGTGCCTGCAAGCCAAAATAAGTATAACAAGTACTACATGTATATAAAAATATGTTCAACTGCCACTAAATTATATTATCTTTGTACATAATATTATTGATAAGTGCATTAGTAAAGCCAAAAAAACTACTACTTTCAACAAACCGGCTGTAACTATAGCTTAATAATGATAGTGCAGTACTAAAAAATTTAAGAAGTGAATCATAGAATTGATGAGGGAAAAAGAGCGAGTGGTGCACTTCGGAGTCTGTGGAGACAAAGAACTTTGTCCATGGAAGTAAAGAGGGGAATGTATGAGAATATAGTTATACCAACACTCTTATATGGGTGTGAAGCATGGGTGATGAATGTTGCAATGAGGAGAAGGCTGGAGGCAGTGGAGATGTCATGTCTGAGGTCAATGTGTGGTGTGAATATAATGCAGAGAATTCGAGTCTGGAAATTAGGAGGAGGTGTGGGATTACCAAAACTATTATCCAGAGGGCTGAGGAGGGGTTGTTGAGGTGGTTCGGACATGAAGAGAGAATGGAACGAAACAGAATGACTTCAAGAGTGTATAAATCTGTAGTGGAGGGAAGGCGGGATAGGGGTCGGCCTAGGAAAGGTTGGAGGGAGGGGGTAAAGTAGGTTTTGTGTGCGAGGGGCTTGGACTTCCAGCAAGCATGTGTGAGCGTATTTGATAGGAGTGAATGGAGACAAATGGTTTTTAATACTTGACGTGCTGTTGGAGTGTGAGCAAAGTAACATTTATGAAGGGATTCAGGGAAACCGGCAGGCCGGACTTGAGTCCTGGAGATGGGAAGTACAGTGTCTGCACTCTGAAGGAGGGGTGTTAATGTTGCAGTTTTACAACTGTAGTGTAAAGCACCCTTCTGGCAAGACAGTGATGGAGTGAATGATGATGAAAGTTTTTCTTTTTCGGGCCACCTTGCCTTGGTGGGACTCGGCCAATGTGTTAATAAATAAAAAAAAATATATAATCATGAGTTACTGTCCTTAAAAATTCTTAATTTATATACAAGTATATATTCCTGATGTGCTTAAATTTATATTTTATCTATTTTTTTTATCTTGGCTATATATGAAGGGATATAACATGGGTCACAGTTTCTGGGTAAAAATAGGATATTTATGGCCAAGAATATAAATTATGGTTTCATGAAAAGCTATGCTATGAGAAACCCAGGAATTTTTTCTGAGCTGACAATAGGTAGGACCAGAGGACACAATCTTAAACTACACAAGCTGTGTAGAAAAATAAATGCATTACTGTTGTAGAAACAGAGTACGTATAGGAAAAGTGGAATGAGCACCAGAATGTTGAGGGCACAACACCTATTGGAAAATATAAAAATAGTTATAAAAAAATTAAAGATGGAATACTCTAGCATGGCTCTACTCCCATAACAAAAAGTATGTCATTACGAACAGGTCATTGCAGAAAAAAGTTTAGATACACACTTTTTTTAAACATCAGCCATTTCTCACCAAAACAGGGTGATCCAAAGAAAACACATTCACCATAATTCTTTAGCAGTCTTTCCAGAAGTGCACAGCCATCACAATTCAAGTGATGCACTTCCTCCCCACCCATCCACATGAAACAAATACAAACTGTGGCAACTCACCAATGAGCCCTGTGGAAAATATTCCTAATGCGTGTGTATCATCCACCCATTTGATATCAAATCCAGTATTTTGAAAAGTGTTGAAAACCATCATCAAATCTTGAGTCTTGAAAGATACAGGAAAATCGTAGATCTCAATTACATGAGCATATTCTTCCTCATTTATCTGAGGCTCTTTGGGTTGATAGGTATAATAATCATTTGCTGGTTTCTCTAGTTTAATATTTCCAATTGAATCAGCAAGTTGACGTTTAATATCAGGATCAAGACATTCACCAGTATCATCATAAAGGTTGTCCCATGAATCTTCTACTTCATCGGCCCAGTTAAAGGAAAATTTCTTCAGGTTTTTCTTTTCTTCTTTTTCTTCAGGCCCTTGATCTTTAATCTGTGATTGACTGTCTTTGACATCACTGTCGGACGTCATTTCCTCTGCTGAATCTTCTACTGACTCGACAACTGTTTCTTCAGTCTGAGTCTCATTGATGATTTCCTCTTCAGAAATTATTCCACCTGGCTGAAGATTGGAAACTTCAAAATGAGAAGCGCTCAGTTGACTGTTTAAGATACTGGAATTTGAGGTATTGGAAATATTTTTTTCTGTGTAATCAGGTGATTTTCCAGAATGATCTAAGGTGGCAGAATTACTAGAAGAATCATCAGTCACACTTCCTTCAGTATTATCTGTTTTTAAAGATACTACATCTTTAAATATAAATCTTTCATCACTCGAAGTTGGACACTGATAAGCACATTGAGATAAGTTGTCAACTTTCTTGCAATCATCTTTTCCAGGGCTGCTATCAATATCTTGATATCTGCCATTGAACATTTCTCGATTGTTTTTATCACAGACATTTTGCCTCATTTCACTGGATGAACTACGATCTATCCTATCTGACATACTGCAACTATTGCTACTTTCTGATTTTTTGGAATCCACAACAGAAGGTGGAAGAGCATCACTGCAAGAACTTTTGTGATGTTTAACAGGTAAGGTGTTATATCTCTCATTTTTCTCACTAACATGATTTGGTGCACTTCTTGTACCATCTCCAAAATCCAATGAAACATTTGGTAAAGAACCAAGTCTTCCAGAAGGTGGTTTACCTGGCGAGTTCTTAGGATAATATACAAAACTTCCTTTGGCAGGACTTGTTGGATTCGAGCCTCCTCTCCAGTTGTGACTGGGACTCGGTTGAGGAGTTCGTTCACGGCTTGAATTACGGCTATTAGTACGACTATTGTTAATACTACTGTAGCGATCATAATTGTCATAACCTCGATCATACCGTTCATGATTTGTGTTGAAGTTGCTATTGTAAAAGACTCTTTCACAACTACCAAAACCTCTATCCCCTAGTCCATTATTATACTGATCCCTATTGTTAGAGGTATGACATACAGACCCTTTTGTGCCCATGTTTGTTTCTGCACTATTATTCTGATCAGCACTAGGTTCTCTACTATGGGAATGTCTCCTACGATTTCTTCTGCTCCTCCTTGATCGCTGACTAGACTCAACTGGATGAATTACATTTTCCTTACTATGCACACTGTGGATCTCTCGGGTTGGTGTAGGACTCTTTTGAGTCCTACCCCCACCATTAAGTGATTTGCTATTTTTAGGAGAAGGAGAATTATTTATAGAATCAGTTTCCCAACGGGAATGTTCATTATGTCTTGTTTCAGAGTCCTGATTGAGGCAGCGCTCAATTAATTGAAGTGTTTGAGTATTAAACCTTCCTCCACCTTTACTTCTACCATAACCTGGAGTTGACTCTCTACTGAAGTCTCCTTTGGAAATTGGAGGCTTTCCTTTTATTTTATCTGTTTCACCATCATATACTGATGACTGACTGCCTTGACGGCTTCCCTGTTTATTGTATCTGTTTCGTCCACTGAATTCCGATGCTACAGAACACACTGAGAACGTAGGAGATGGAGGTCTAGGAAGGTGTTCATAGTCATGCAAATGTGTGGGTGTTCCTTGTGCTGAACTAGTCTCTCCAGGGGCATGGCGCCTCCCTCGAGGTACATACAATACTTGATCAGGTCGTCGGCCTCTTCCTTTGTACTGATAATCACCCCCAATAGTCAATGTGCTGCTTTCACTGTCTGTTCTTTGTCTGCTGGAGGGTACTTGGTATGGATGATGATTTGTTTGTTGCTGATAATTGTTTTCTTGTGGGTACTGATTTCTGCATGAATCGTCTTGATAAATATTAAATTGATGTTGCTGTTGTTGATGGTAGTGTTTTTGTTGATGTGACTGTTGTTGATGGCAGGAATTTTGCTGCTGCTGGTGAAAGGTATCATCATCTCTTGTGCTACGGGCTGGTGGAGGTCTGTAGATCTGAGCAGCTGCTTTACCTGCAATAAAGTCAAATTTATTCATCAATTAAATTAAGAGATAAAATTGTGAATAATTAAAGAGGTATCCTCCACATTTTGACATGAATGATGGTGACTGTAGATTTGTGTATGCCATAAAAACAAAACAGGTTAACTAATTTGACCCTTGAATAAAATAGGTGACAACTGTTGGACAGCAAAAATATAAAATAATTATGAAACCACACAGGTAAACAGGATTCGTTAATGAGAAATGAAATGTCTTGTGCTACTGATATACAAAACAATACACAAGTTTCTACAAGACTGTCAGTTCAGTGATAAAGTTTTTGATAGCATGTGGGTGTAGATAATTCTATGTAGCAGTGTTGCTGATTGAACATTAGGTCCTAACTGCATTGTAAGTAACATCTCACCAAGCAACATATGTTATGCTGTAAATATATCATCCATGTACACATACTGTATATAGATGTGCATATGCAGTTTGTTGGCAATACAACTATATTATCTAAATAGAAAGATCTGGTAGGTTTAATATTAAGTCAAATTTAGGTGTTGCATTCATTACATGAAGCATAATCATGCCAAACTGATCAATGTATGCATGCTGCCGAGTGCTGCTGGGAGACAAAGACTTTCTTTGACCTAGTACAGCATGCTAATCTTTATTTCTACATTTAATATGTTATTAGAAAAATCTGATGTGCCATGTGATCAATATTTCAGTGAAATCACTGGGAAAGTTGAATACTACCTTGAAACCTCAACACTATCGACTAAGTGATAGTATCTATGATGCACTAATTGATATCCTTCATGACATTACCCCTAACAAGATCATAAATAGAATGATCTCATGATACAAGCACTTGTTAAAGAGCTTTCTAGTTTTTAGTTTGAGATCAAGGTAAAATCTCATGGGTCAGCCGATTTGGAAACAATGAACAAAGTTTGTTGGTTACAGAACTATCCATGTTTATTACAATGAAGTCAAAACAATTTCATCTCTATTACACACAATCACCATTACCAGCCCCCCTCTGCTTCCCCTTATTAGTCCAATCAATAAAGTGTTTACTGTAATTAATTATAAATTTTAAGTGAAGAGATTGCTTTTAAAAATTTAATTTACATGTTCTACACAAAAACTGAGATAAAGCATGGCATCAAATAAGGAGAAGAACAAAAATTTGAAAAACTCACCA
Source organism: Cherax destructor (assembly GCA_009830355.1). NCBI lineage: Eukaryota > Metazoa > Arthropoda > Malacostraca > Decapoda > Parastacidae > Cherax > Cherax destructor. The sequence continues at coordinate 56,680 of WNWK01003203.1, read as the reverse complement.
CGACGGCGATTATTATCAGCATATTGCTCTGGAGGCATGGTTACTGGCATATTCTTTAGATTACACCTGCTTGAAGGACTGCTGTATGATGGCCACAACTGGTTCTGTTTACTGATGTCTTTTCTTGACGATTCAGGAGACAATCTGAAAAAAAAATTATATATAAAATGCTTCAATCACCAACTGTTTATATAGTATATTGTAGTATATAAATGCTCACTTGTATACAAAATTATGGTTACTGTAATTGCAAGTCCCTAAAGGGTTATTTGTATCTGTTATACATATCTACTAATAATAACATAACATAAGAAAGAAGGAACACTGCAGCAGGCCTACTGGCCCATGTGGGGCAGGTCCAAGTCACCTCCCAGCTTAAACCAATGACCCACCTAGTCAGGTCAGATCACATCCACTTAAGGAGAATGGTATCAGACCTATTAGCACAAGCTAGTCAGGTCCAACTCACACCCACCCACTCATGTATTTATTCAACTTATTTTTAAAACTACACAATGTCTTAGCTTCTACGACAGTACTCGGGAGTGTGTTCTACTCCTCCACAATTCTATTACCAAACCAGTGCTTTCCTATATCCTTCCTGAATCTGAATTTTTCCAACTTAAAACCATTGCTTCGAGTCCTGTTCAGATAGACTCAATAATGACCGCAACAAACTCAGTGGCAACCGTCAGAGTTCACTCTAGAGTCGCTGTACTCAGCCAGCTATTCACATAAGATTCATCCTAACTGGTCATGCATTCTACACCATAGGAAGTTGCTAGGCACCACTGTTCACAATGCAAGTTACAGGCCCTCAGCACATGGCGGAGACTCTAGTCAGTCCTCAAAGCCGTCCACATGACTCACGAAATCGTAATGACACGATTGCAAACAAACCATACCACGGGTGGGGTTCGAACCCGCGGTCAGAGAGTCTCAAAACTCTAAGACCGTCGCGTGAGTCATGTGGACGGCTTTGAGGGGGACTTGAGCTAGAGTTCGCACGCCATGCTAGCGGGAGATCGTCTGTAAAACTTGCATTTGTGGACACAGTGGTGCCTATGCTAACCTTCCTATGGTGTAGAAATATACCTAGTTGGATGAATCTTATTGAAGCTAGCTGGCCTAGTGGCTTACGCGACGGTCTTAGAGTTTTGAGACTCTCTGACCGCGGTTCGAACCCCACCCGTGGTATGGTTTGTTTGCATCGTGTCATTACGATTTCGTGAGTCATGTGACGGCTTTGAGGGGGACTTGAGCTAGAGTTCGTCACGGCCATGCTAGCGGGAGATTCGTCTGTAAAACTTGCATTTGTGGACACAGTGGTGCCTATGCTAACCTTCCTATGGTGTAGAAATATACCTAGTTGGATGAATCTTATTGAAGCTAGCTGGCCTAGTGGCTTACGCGACGGTCTTAGAGTTTTGAGACTCTCTGACCGCGGGTTCGAACCCCACCCGTGGTATGGTTTTTTTTCACTAGATATTTTTAGCACACTATTTACATTCCCTTTATTTATTCCTGTTTTCCATTTATGCACCTCAATCATATCCTCCCTAATTCTACCCCTTTCTAAAGAGTGCAGATTCAGGGCCCTCAGTCTATCCTCATAGGGAAGATTTCTGATACATGGGATCAGCTTTGTCATCCTCCTTTGTACTTTTTCCAGTGCATTAATATCCATTCTGTAATATGGTGACCAGAACAATGCAACATATAATCTAAATGAGGCCTAACCAAAGATATATAGATTTGAAGAACAACCTGAGGACTCCTATTATTTATGCTCCTTGATATGAAGCCAAGGATTCTGTTCGCTTTATTGCAAACACTTATGCACTGTTGTCTTGGTTTTAGATTACTGCTAACCAGAACTCCCAGATCCTTTCTGCAATCAGTAATATTAAGATCTACATTATTTAGTTTATTTGTGGCATGGTTATTTTCTTTATCAAAGTTTAGAACTTTGCACTTGTCTATATTAAACTGTATCTGCCACTTCTCCGACCACTGCATCAACCTATTCAAATCTTCCTGGAGTGCTCTAATGTCCTCATTAGAATGAATTAGGCGACCTATTTTGATGTCATCAGCAAACTTGCTTATGTTACTATTTATTCCCTCATCAATGTCGTTTACATGTATATAAATTGTGAACAACAAAGGGCCCAACACTGACCCCTGTGGAACACCACTCATGACACGCCCTCACTCTGATTTCTCCCCATTGATGCAAACTCTCTGCTGCCTAACTGTAAACCACGCCTCTACCCAGAATTTTTTCTCCTATTCTGTGTGCCTTAATTTTCCTCAATAGTCTCTGACGTGGAACTATCAAAATCCTTACTGAAGTCCATATACACAATATAATATTCATTACCATGATCTATCTCCTCAAATATACCTTGGTGAAAAAAGTTAGTAAATTCGTAAGGCAGGAACGCCCCTTTGTAAAACCGTGCTGAGATTCATTAATCAATTTATGCCTTTCAAGATGGCTACGAATTGCCTCTGCAATTATTTATAGATTCCATAAATTTTCCCACTATGTAGGTAAGGCTCATTGGTCTATAGTTCGAAGCTAAGGACCTGTCACCTGTTTTGTAAATAGGTATTCATTTGCCATTTTCCACTTGTCTGGCACTAAGCCAGTTTGTAATGATATGTTGAAAAGACTAGCCAAAGGTTTGCTATGCTCATCTTTACATTCCTTTAAAACCCTTGCACACAAGGCTATCAATCTCCACATCCTAGTCTCAAACCAGGCTTCTGAATACAGTACTGCAAGAATACTACAAAAATCATTAAGCAGCATGCAATAAAGTAAAGACAAGGGTGCACCGAACCTAAGTAAAGATTAGTAAAATTTACCCATCTTCTTACGTGCTCATGACAAAAGAAAGGATCAGCAATCCTGCCAAAGTGTAAAATGCTCAACAGGTTTCCAATTCACACTCGTATGACAGGACGGCAGTACCTTCCTGAATGGTTGCTGTCGACCAACCTCCTACTTGCAAGTGTGCATGTGCAGGATGCAGTGCTGTTTCCTTTGTTGCTTTGGGATCCTTTGTTTCCCTTCTAATTCATCAACCATTCCCTTCTAGTTCATCAACCAAGAGACCTGGCCTCAGACCAGGTCTCTTGGTTGATGGACTAGTCAGTCAGAATCTGAATACAGTGGTACCTCGAGTTACGATGGTCCCCAAAATCGCCCTTTTATGTAAGTTTATTTTTTTAAATGCTTTTGTAAGTATATTTTTGGGGGTGTAAAAGGACTAGTCTATTTTACATTATTCCTTATGGGGATAAATTCGTTTGGTAATGGCACTTGAACAGCATTCTCGAACGAAAAAATATCGTAACTCGAGGTACCACTGTATTATGTGAGGTACTGATGCTTGCAGCATGAAGTCATGGTATGACAGCTAGGCTGATCAGTAAAAGCTTGAAGAACCTTGTCACTGGTAAAATTCTTTCTGAAAGCAGTTTGGGTTATGTTTGTAATTCCCCTCATGCTGTATTTGAGTGTGTTGAAAATATGTATGTAGTACTTAAGTTTCTTCAAACTTACTCAATCACTGTGCTTAATGCACCCCAGCTTTTAATTATCTATTATGCTAATTATCTTTTATACTATTTACCATGTTTCATGTTAACAAAGAAAGCTATTTAAATGTGCAAACCTGAAACCATTCCCTCCATTATTTTCCAAGTCCTGCATCCCAGGACTAGTTTAAGGGATTTTCATTCAAGCCCCAAACAACAATTAACATTTAAAATTTTTTAGGTGTATGATTTTTTTTTTCAACAAGTCGGCCATCTCCCACCAAGGCAGGGTGACTCAAAAAGAAAGAAAATACTTTCATCATCATTCAACACTTTCACCTCACTCATACATAATCACAGTCTTCGCAGAGGCGCTCAGATACGACAGTTTAGAAGTCCCTCCAAACTGCCAATATCCCAAACCCCTCCTTTAAAGTGCAGGCATTGTACTTCCCATTTCCAGGGCTCAAGTCCGGCTAACCGGTTTCCCTGAATCCCTTCACTAAATATTACCGTGCTCACACTCCAACAGCTCATCAGGTCCAAAAAACCATTCATTCCTATCTAACACGCTCTTGCACGCTTGCTGGAAGTCCAAGCCCCTCGCCTACAAAACCTCCTTACCCCTTCCCTCCAACCTTTTCGGGGACGACACCTACCCTGCCTTCCTTTCTCTACAGATTTATACGCTCTCCAAGTCATTCTACTTTGATCCATTCACTCTAAATGACCAAACCACCTCAACAACCCCTTTTCAGCCCTCTGATTAATACTTTTAGTAACTCCACATCTCCTAATTTCCACACTCCGAATTCTCTGTATAATATTTACACCACACATTGCCCTTAGATAGGACATTTCCACTGCCTCCAGCCACATCCTCGCTGCAGCATTTACAACCCAAGCTTTGCACCCACGTAAGATTGTCGGTACCACTATACTTTCATACATTCCCTTCTTTGCCTCCATGGATAATGATCTATAGTTAACCTCATCCTTCATAAACCCATCCACTGACAAGTCAACTCTTAAATATCTGAAAACATTCACTTCATCCATACTCCCTCACTCCAATGTGATATCCAATTTTTCTTTATGAAGAGATATGAACATTAAAAATTTCTCTGTACATTTTCCAGATCTTCAATTTTACAGGCTTCATATGCGGCTGTTGGTGTACAACTGTTCCAGTCTCGAGTACAAGTATGTATCATTACCTTAGCATATGTTGTTGGGTATACACCAAAAGGGGGGATACCTATTATACAGTAAACTCTTGTTAATACAATCTTAAAAATGAGTCTTCAGCAAAATGTGATTGAAATACATGGACTATTAACGATTTGTGCTGAAAACTCCCTGACAACTAGTACAGTACAGCAATTTATGAAAGGCTGGAGAGTAATGTGTGAAAACCCTTGTGGGTGAGATGTATGTGTAATTTTTTCCTCCTGCAGTAGCTTTTGCCTAGTAAGAGAGGCCATTGTTTATAGATGAGTTTGGTGTCACCCTTGTCTGCTCACCCATGCTGACACTAAGTGTGGCATGACTGACCCAGTGTGCTGACCAAACAATTCTCGACAATATTACCCTGTATTAATAGCAGCCAATAGGAATGAGGACAATGAGGAAAAAACATGAGAATGTGGAGATTGTGACATCTGAAAAGAATGACATAGTGCAGGTCAGTAAAGGTAAATAAGGTGGAAAAATTACTGAATGTGTGGACTGAGGAAAAAAAAAGAAAGAAAGGTACCCCACTTTATGGTCAACTAATGCAGAAAGCCTCATCTTATGAAAATACTTGCAAGGACGGCAAACCCTTTTTCAAGTGTACATTTAGTACTGGTTGATATAATAAATTTCAATGGTGCAGTAAGCTGAATAACCAAATTCTGTGGTGTATCAACTGTTCACACATCAACACTACCCACAGTTATCCAAGTACAGTGGTACCTCGAGTTACGATATTTTTTCGTTCGAGAATGCTGTTCAAGTGCCATTACCAAACGAATTTATCCCCATAAGGAATAATGTAAAATAGACTAGTCCTTTTACACCCCCAAAAATATACCTACAAAAGCATTTAAAAAAATAAACTTACATAAAAGGGCGATTTTGGGGACCATCGTAACTCGAGGTACCACTGTATGAAATTTTTTTGGGGTAATACTGAAATCAGGTCCTGGTCTGAGTGAATCTATAATTTTTTATTTAAAATGTCCAATATTAGGTGGGTTATGTTATGGACATTATTTTATTCTGTGGAAATGGTAAGAAACTTAACCTAGGAAAATCCAACGTAACCCAACTTAAAATAACCCAACATGACTGTCTTATTCTGTCAGGGGTAGATATGGGACTAGTATGCATTTTCTTTATGCTGTTTTGATTTGCCAGGAGCATTACATGACTAAACATTGATTGGTTTCAACATGCCACTCATGCCAAACTTTACTATTAGTCCCTGTTCATTCTTCTGTTTATTCATTGACAGTTGCTCATTATGACTATGTAGTTTATGGACTATATGACTTTGAGGGGTAAAAGGAAAGACACATTGTACCATGAAAGCTTCAGGAGAGGTGAAATGGGACAGAACGGTCACAGCTCGTGCCACTGATACAGCCATGTCACATTAGTGAAGTGTGTAAAATCATCCTATTTTAAGCTCTGTGGCTGAGTGGTTACAGTGCTGGGCCTGCTCTAAGCATGGACCACAGCTGGTTCGAGTTTCCGTCCATTCTCCTGTTTTTTCATTACATATAGTATGCCATAGAGTGACTGTGTGTGTGTACTCACCAATATGTGATTGCAAGGGTTGAGTCATAGCTCCTGGCCCCACCTCTTCACTAGTCAATATTAGGTTCATTCTCTTCCCACTCCAAGAGCCTTATCATACCTCTTCTTAATTAAAGTTGTGTGTGGATCCTGCTTATACTGTTTCACTCCCCAGATTGTTCTGCTTCCTGAAAACTGTATTGACTGAAGAAATACTTCCTGACATCCATCCCCACCCTCCCTCTCTCTATCTGTGTGTTTGTTTGTATAATATATATATATGCAAGAAAACCACTATGAAAAAATAGAAGAATTCCAAGCGCTTTCGTGACTACTCACATTATCAAGGAACTATAACAGGAAACATGACAAGAAGGGCTTATATAAGGGGCGAGACTACACCTCACAGTCACATCACACTAACAAAGACTACACCTCACAGTAGCGTAACATCGCACGACTCTGTGAAGAGGAAAATAAGAAAGGACCTGAAACTCTTCCCAAGAATTAAGATTAGTCCAATTTATTTTTAAATTCTTCCCAAATTTTATTAATTATAAATGAATCCAATTTATATAAACCAAAAGAAATATTCATATTATTTTCAAAACTGCTTTTAATGAAACATGATTCTATTATATTTCTCTCAACCATGGACTTGCTTGATACAACCTTCTCAGCATTTTGAAAATCAATTGGATGGTTAAAATCTCTCACATGAATAAATAGAGCATTAGAATCTTGTCCAGTTCTAATGCTATATTTATGTTGTTTTAATCTTAGTTCAAGACTTTTACCAGTTTGACCAAAATAAACTTTATCGCATATTTTACAGGGAATCTTATAGACACATCCGTCAGCATTTTGGGGGAATTTTTATCAAAAGTCTTTTACTGTATCAAGATTTTTAAATACAACTTTGATATTAAAATTCTTAAGAAAGGAAGGCATATCAACCAAGTTTTCATGGTAAGGGAGAACCAACATATTTTTTGGGTTTAATAAGGTTGGTTGTCCCTTTTGGATTGTAAAAAGTATTCCTAGCTATTTTAAAAGATTTATCAATTATGTTTCTTGGGTATTTTAAATCATTAGCTATTTCATAAATTTTAGAGATTTCTTCATCTATGAACTCTGGACTACAAATACGTAAAGCTCTCAAAAACATTGAAGAAAAAAACCGACACTTTAACTCTATCTTGATGTGAAGAGTAATAGTGTACATAGGAACAATTATTTGTAGGTTTTCTGTAAATTTTAAATTTAAAATCAATGTTACCCTTAATAATAAAAACATCTAGGAAGGGCAATGAGTTATTTACTTCGAATTCAACAGTAAAATTTATAGAATGAGCTAAGCTATTTAATTTAACAAGGAAATGGTTTATATCTACTTCCTTAGGCATAAGGCACAAAATATCATCAACATATCTACTGTGAGGTGTAGTCTTTGTGATGTGACTGTGAGGTGTAGTCTCGCCCCTTATATAAGCCCTTCTTGTCATGTTTCCTGTTATAGTTCCTTGATAATGTGAGTAGTCACGAAAGCGCTTGGAATTCTTCTATTTTTTCATAGTGGTTTTCTTGCATATTTTGATATCACCTGTTTACTGTGATCTTTTTGTATGTATGTATGTATGTATGTATGTATGTATGTATGTATGTATGTATGTATGTATGTATGTATGTATGTATGTATATATGTATGTATATATGTATATATGTGTATATATATATATATATATATATATATATATATATATATATATATATATATATATATATATATATATATATATATATATATATATATATATATATATATATATATATATATATATATATATATATATATATATATATATATATATATATATATATATATATATATATATATATATATATATATATATATATATATATATATATATATATATATATATATATATATATATATATATATATATATATATATATATATATATATATATATATATATATATATATATATATATATATATATATATATATATATATATATATATATACACATGTATATATAATCACATTGGAGGGAGTATGGAAGAAGTGAATGTGTTCAGATATTTGGGAGTAAATTTTTCTGCAGAAGGGTTTATGAAGGACGAAGTTAACCATAAAATTGATGAAGGAAAATGGTGAGTGGTGCACTGAGTTGTCTGTGGAGACAAAAAACGTTATCCACGAAGGCAAATTAGGGAATGTACAAGAGTATAGTGGTACCAACACTTATATGGGTGTGAAGCATGGGTTGTGAATACTGCAGTGAGGAGGAGGCTGGAGGCAGTGGAAATGTCGTGTCTAAGGGCAATGTGTGGTATAAATATTATGCAGAGAATTCGTAGTGCAGAAATTAGGAGGGGGTGTGGAGTTACAAAAAGTATTATTCAGAGGGCTGAAGAGGGGTTGAGGTGGTATGGTCATTTAGAAAGGATGGAGCAAAATAGAATGACTTGGAGGGTGTAAAACTCTGTAGTGGAGGGGATGAGGGGTCATCCTAGGAAAGGATGGAGGGAGGGGGGGGGGGTAAAGAGGTTTTGTGTACAAGGGGCCTGGACATGCAGCAGACATGTGTGAACGTGTTAGATAGGAGTGAATGGAGACTAATGGTTTTTGGGACCTGACGAACTGTTGGAGCGTGAGCAGGGTAATATTTTGTGAAGGGATTCAGGGAAACCGGTTAGCCAGTCTCGAGTCCTGGAGGTGGAAAGTACAATGTCTGCAATTTAAAGGAGGGGTTTGGGATATTAGCTGTTTGGAGTGACATCCTCTCATATCTGGGCACCTCTGTAAAGACAGTGATTATGTGTGAACGATGGTGAAAATGTTTCTTCTATTTTGGGTCGTCCTGCTTCGGTGGGACACGGCCAGCATGTTGAATATATATACAGTGGTACCTCGACTTACGATATTTTTTCATTCCAGAATGCTGTTCAAGTGCCATTACCAAACGAATTTATCTCCTTAAGAAATTATGTAAAATAGACTAGTCCGTTTAGACCCCCAAAATTACACTTACAAAAGCATTTAAAAAAATAAATTTACATAAAAGGGTGTGTTTGGGGACCATCGTAAGTCGAGGTACCACTGTATATATATATATATATATATATATATATATATATATATATATATATATATATAAATATATATATATATATATATATATATATATATATATATATATATATATATATATATAATAAATTGCTGATGTAACAGTGATTACTCTGAAATACGAGTGAAATGAACGTTACAGGGAAGGTATGTTGTTGCGTGATAACATGAGAGGAGAGCTGACGTAATGCAGTGCATGTGGTGTGGGAATGTAAAGCAGTGCATTACAGTGCTTACTGTAAGTCACTATCTCTATATTATAAAAAAAAAAAAAAAAAAAAAAAAAAAAAAAAAAAAAAAAAAAAAAAAAAAAAAAAAAAAAAAAAAAAAAAAAAAAAAAAAAAAAAAATGTACAGAGTTAGTGGAAAATATCCAATGAGTTGAAGCAAGTAGGTGTTGTGATAACATGAGGGAGGCTGACGTAATGCGTGCATGGGTGTGGGGTAAAATGATTACAGGCTTCTAGTGTACTCTCCCCTTCACCTATTTTAGTAACCTACTGTTTTATCTTATATTTTACTTTTTCCTAAATGGCCACAAATACTTTTTGCAAGGCTTTGTCCTGCTGTTCTAAATTTCTAGACGCCTTTTAACATTTGAGTAAGCTGTCACGGAAGCGAGCTGTCTCCTGGGATAAGATGGAAGAGGAAGAAGAGAGGAGGAGAATTAATAAAAATGTACAATAATAATAATAATAAATTATCTGGAAAACGATTTGTCTTACCTCATGTATCCGTCATATTTACATATCAATTCGTATATGGAGTTTGTACTACTACGCCACTTAAACTAGAGTATTCCAGATACTACTTATCTTATCACAAAAAAAAAAAAAAATGAAAACTGGACGAAGTTTCGATTCATCCTTCATGTGTTACCATGAGTCTGAGAACACTATACAGCAAGCAGTATACCTGGAGAGGGTTTCGGGGGTCAACGCCCCCGCGGCCCGGTCTGTGACCAGGTCTCAGTAGGCTGGAGGTTGGTAAGAGAGCGACCAGATAGTAGTAGTACCGTCTTGTCAAATCAGTGTGAAATGTAAACCTGTTAATCATTTTTGTACTGATCTTTTCTTTCTGATGAACATGTAAGATGACAGGGGAATCTATTAAAGTCTACTTACATTCAGTATATTCTGTGGGAGTGCCATCTACTATTACCGCCCATGGTGCGTTGGTTCTCTGTGCTTCACTGTTGATTTCTGAATCCTTTGGTGAATCTATCCATTTTCCTTAATACACATTCTCTGTGTACTATACTGATAACTGCTATGACAGTGGAAACTGTTTTAGCCATTTACTAATGTTAAACCAAAAAAAACTGGTGAAGTATTCAGATGAATATTTTGTTATCACAGTGTGCATTTAATAACGAGAATAAATTTCAATAACTGTGAAAGGTTTCATAACACTGAATAAGTTATTCCTTGAATAAAAAAAAAATCCATAAATTTTTTTTTTTACCGAATATGAAACTTTGGATAGAAGTGTTAAGTGTTTCTGATTTATGAGGAACTTTCCAGAACTTGGGAAAAACAATGCCACAAACACTGATAATAGTAATTTTTGTTCCTTTATAACGAAACGTATGGAAGTTTGTTGGATTGTTTTTGATCCTTGACATGCCATTAGCGATTTATTCTCCTGTCTATTACCACATTCAACACTTATGGGCTGGGCTGTCTTTTTCTTCTGGTTTTATAAATACATCCTTGAACCTTTGGTATGGGGTGTGTAAAGTTAGTTAAGGGGCAGAAATGAGGGATAGTACAAGCAAAATTGATATCAAAATTGGTGCAATAGGTTAGTTTCAGTTAAAAAGTCATATGAGAGAGAGCTTGCGTCAAAGGTGGGGCTTTCAGCAAGGTCAGTGAAAGGTGGATTCTGTGTCCATTCTTATAGTCAGTGTATGGACAACGCAACCCGACAGACCTTACGGAATGGTACCGGTTGTTTCTCCATGTGATATCCGTGAGTGAATCGAGTGTCTAATACGTAAGCACGAGAGTGTGGTCGCTCAAACCGACAAAAGTGGGAAGATGGCTAGAATCCTAAACGTGGTTTGATAAAAAACAATTTGTAGTAGCCCAGTGTGGACCAACGTTGATGCCAGCTGCTGTGGAGGTGATGAGAGAACGCTGACAAATAGTCAAGTAAGGAATACCCCTATGGGAAATCTGAAGATTTTTTAACAGTAGACCGAGAGGTTTAGTCTGTGTGTTCATTATCCAGAACATCACTATGTCCAGGGACCCAGTAAAATATGACCTCTGTGTTTTCTAGAAATACAACATAGCCAATGCTGTATATGAAGGGAGTCGAATTTCTTGATAACCTGTACTGCACTTTGGGAGTTCGAAATGACTACAAATGAAGAGGCAGACATAGTCGCAATTTGGATAATAGCAGTGAGAACTGCATATACCTCGCTGTGAAACTACTAGCTTATTCTAATTATCTCTTATGATTCGTTCAGGAAAACAGCTGCATACCCGACATCGAGAATTTAGAATCATCAGTGTATACTGCAATAACATGCAAGTGATACTGAAAATGATCAAGGAGTGAACGCCAAGTTATAAGAGACATGCGAGTTTTTGCACATGGAAGTGGGGAAGAACAAACTTTAATTGTTGGAGCTTCCCAAGGAGGGAGGAGAAAACAAAAATGTAGGGTATACATAAAGGAGATGTAATTAAAGTAAGCAATAAGAGAACAAACACGAAGAAAAAAGGGGCATAATACATAGGGGGCAATGATTAAACAAATTAGTCCTACTGGTATCATACCTTTGAAGAGTTTCGAGAGTATCTACTCTCTGAGCCCGGCCATGGGCCAGGCTCGTCTGGTGCTTGCCTGGTCAAACAGGCTGTTGCTGCTGGAGGCCCGCTGCCCCACATATCCATCACAGCCTGGTTGATCTGGCACCTGGTGAAGATATTTGTCCAGTTTCCTCTTGAAGGCTTCTACACTGGTTCCAGCCGTGTTTCGGATATCTTCTGGTAAGATGTTGAATAGTCTGGGACCCCGGATGTTAATACAGTGCTCCCGTATTGTCCCCACCGCACCCCTGCTCCTCACTGGGTTTATTTTACACTTTCTCCCATATCTCTCACTCCAGTATGTTATGGCAGTGTGCAGATTTGGGACCAGGCCCTCAAGTACTTTCCATGTATATATTATCATGTACGTATCTCTCTCTCCTCCGCTCCAATGAGTACATGTTCAAGACTTGAAGGCGTTCCCAATAATTTAGATGTTTCAATGGCTCAATGTGAGCCGTAAACGATCTCTGGATTTGTTCCAGCTCTGCTATTTCTCCTGCCCTGAACGGGGCCGTCAGCACTGAGCAGTATTCTAAGTGAGGGAGCACTAGCGATTTGAAGAGTGTCACCATCGGCATTATTTCCCTTGTTTTGAAAGTTCTCAATACCCACCCCGTCATCTTCCTGGCTGTTGTGATCTTTGTCTTGTTATGGTCTTTAAACGACAGATCAGCTAGGATTGGTTCTACATATGAAAGGATCGTGACGGTCATGGAAGCAGCATCGCGTCGATGCCGCTGGAGGCTGAAGACTTCATCTGGTCACCGTAGTCGAGTTTACATAAGATTAGGACTGCATGAAGGTGAAGAAAAGTTTTCTATCAGCTCCAAGAAAGATAGATTATAGTTTTAAGGAGGTTTAGGCAGCTATGACAAGCAGCTTTCAGGGAGGTTATGCAAGGCTTCCAGGACACTGGACAATCCAACAGAAAGCGAGACGGTATTCTGTTAAAGAACAAGAGAGCCATATAGGTATAGGCCTCATGTGTGTAAACACTGACAGGTGTTATCCTGTTGTGTTTAAACAAGTAACGAGGCGACAAAAGAAGTGTACTGAAATATATTAACTTAAAGAAATAACTAAAATCTTAAAATCTTGGGTATTAAATTTATGCTTCGAATGCATTCACACGTACCAGTGTCCACGACACTAACACTGTGTCGAATGTGTATGCACCTGTCCTACACATACCTGTCAACTTTACACCCAGTAATCCAATATCAAAACTTGCCTCTACCTGTAGTCTATTCCAGGGGTCACCGGGGCGGCAGCTCTATCCTTGACCAGACCTGGATATACTCCAGATACTCGTCTGGCACCTAATTGTTGCGTACAGTATACCAAGTTATACGTACTATTACACACTTTTAAGCAGTTAAAATTCTATATAACAGTGACTAGTCAGATAGGAAGCCTGAGATCTCAAACGCATATACAATTTCACGTGACTCGACTTGCAAAATTTAAATTTCAAGCATGCGAGCGATCACCTAGTAATTGTCACCATATTGCTTTATTACTGGTAAACTTCTCAGTTTTCAAATATTCTTAGTCTTTTCTCGTAAAATGATACAAAAAAGTTATTAAAATATTAATGGGTGCATTGTAACTGAATCGAAGTGCCTCATAACATTTAAGAATAGTCAGAGGTACCAAAATTAATAGTGCCACCCGGCCACGGCAGTTGCCAAGTTTAGACATTGCTGTAAACAATGACATGCGTCTAACCCACAGCTCCTTCCCCTCCCATACAATTTATAATGGGTTTACGCTCGTTTATTCCTGAACAGTTTATCTTCTAATGGGTTTACGCTCGTCTATTCATGAACGATTTACATCGCAAGACATCCCAGACAATGGTCGTCACCCCCCACGGCCCGGTCCCGCATAATTTTTTTTTTTAGCTTGAGTTACATTTTTAATGGTAATTATTACTATAACTTTACGAATTTTAACCGCCAATAACCAAATTATATAATCAGGAAAGGGGATAACTGCGGTAGAATAAAAGCGTAAGATACGCACTAGTAACCTAATTCGTTTGAAACCAAAAGTTTATCAGTACCGTGTGTGTAAGGGATGCACATTTTCTCCCATACCAATCTCATACCTTCCTAAACCTAAAGTGCCAAGTCTTGGTCATATTATCCAGGCACAGAGCAACTGCGCCAAAAGCCGCTCTTATTCCATTACGTTAAGACCCAGAAGTATCACCTAGACTCACTCAAAGAGAAAGTCGAGTATAGTAAGTCCTCACTTAACGTCGTCTCGTTATAACCTTGATGAGAGAAAAATCGATTCCCGACTGGGGCCACTAGACAGTGGCCCCAGTCGGGAATCGAGTTTAAACGTTCTACCCACATCTACGTGGGTTTTCTCCGGGTACTCCAGTTTTCTCCCACAACCCAATGATGTGCACGTTAGGTTAATTGGTGTATCTAAATTGTCCCAGTACGAGTGTACTCACCTAGTTGTACTCACCACTGGCCGCTACTCGGTCACTCTACCTGCTCCATGAGCTTTATCATACCTCTCCTTAAAGCTATGTATGGATCCTGCCTCCACTACATCACTTCCCAGACTATTCCACTTCCTGACAACTCTGTGACTAAAGAAATGCTTCCTAACATCCCTGTGGTTCATCTGAGTCTTCAACTTCCAACTGTGACTCCTTGTTGCTGTGTCCCACCTCGGGAACATTCTGTCTGTCCACCTTGTATATTCTCAGTATTTTATATGTCGTTATCATATCCCCTCTATCTCTTCTGTCTTCCAGTGTCGTCAGGTCGATTTCCCGTAACCTCTCCTCGTAGGACATACCCCTTAGCTCCGGGACTAGTCTTGTTGCAAACCTTTGCACTTTCTCTAGTTTCCTTACATGCTTGGATAGGTGAGGGTTCCAAACTGGCGCTGCATATGGGCCTAACGTACACAGTGTACAGGGTCCTGAATGACTCCTTATTAAGATGTCGGAATGCTGTTCTTAGGTTTGCCAGGCGTCCGTATGCTGCAGCAGTTATTTGGTTGATGTGCGCCTCAGATGTGCCCGGTGTGTGTGTGTACTCACCTAGGTGTGTGCGTGCATGCGTGCGTGTGTATACGTGCGTGCGTGTATGCGTGCGTGTACTCACCTAATTGTGGTTGCAGGGGTCGATACTCAGCTCCTGGCCCTGCCTTTTCACTGATCGCTACTGGGTCCCTTCTCTCCCTTCTCCAAGAGCTATATCATACCTCGTCTTAAAGCTATGTATGGTTCCTGCCTCCACTACATCACTTTCTAGACTATTCCACTTCCTGACTATGTCTGTGTATGCGTGTGCGCCCGTGTGTGTGTGTGTGTGTGTGTGTGTGTGTGTGTTGTCATGTCCTAGGCACATGTCATTGACATAGGCTGTGTTGTATGTGTGTGATGTGTGTGTAGAAACACTGTGCTGCCCACGATTGAACGCTCCGTGTGTGTGTGTGTGTGTGTGTGTGTGTGTGTGTGCGCGCGCCATACGATGGAATGGCGTCCTGTCCAGGGACGCTAAGGAGGTGCTCCTTACAAATTTTGTTTTGCAAACATTTACTCCTTAATTTAACCCTTTGCACCTCTGATGGTTATATCAATTAGCCTATGGTAAAACTGGTTTCATTACTCATTTCGCTTAAAGTCGCAGTTTCCAAGAACCTATCGACGACGTTAAGTGATTATTCAAGTGTGTGTTAGTAAAGCATTCACAGCCACATGGTAAAGTGTTGGGGGTGGCTGCAGGTAAAGGCAGGAAGAAAGAGGTACAGAGAAGAGAATAAATAAAGGGAGAAAAATCAGGAAAAAAGAGGAGGAACCGAGAAAGAAAGGAAGGCAAAAGGATAAGTGGAAAGGAGCAGGATAAAATAGAAAGGGAGAGGAAGGAAGAGAGGGGGAGATATATGATTCAAGCATATTCTTAGGCAAGTGAATGGCACATGCCTGGCTAAAGAGCAGCTGGTCGTGAAGGGAGAGCCAATACACTAATGGAATTAAAATTTAGCCGTTGAATTGGTTAGTTTGTGCAGAATGTATGTTTCATGGCGAATAAAATACCACCATCTAGCACCAGAGAATATGGACAACACAAAAGACTGGTAATGGGACCTTAAAAGGTTTAAATTGGTAAACGTTATTTACATGTCTGTCATATTACTTATGTGTTACAAGCCCGTGTTAAAAAAAATTTGGTATCTCATTTTCATTAAAAAATACCTTAACATAATTCCTTTCACCCTACCACCGAGGTAGGGTGACCCGAAAAAAGAAGAAACTTTTACCACCACTACTCACACCATCACCGACTTGCTACAGGCGTGCCGATATTAGAGCTCACATGCCCCTCCAAAATGCAATATCCCCACCCTTTCTTCAGAGTGCAGGCACTGTACTTATCTTCAGGACTCAAGTCTGGCTAACCGGTTTTCCTAAATCCCTTCATAAATCTTACCTTGGGAAGTCTTCTTGTTGATTAACGCTAGACCAACCCGACCAATGCGTATTTACTGGCACTCATCTTAATATATAATACTCCAGGTTTGGGAATACTTTTCCATTAAACTCTTAACAGAAGTTTGGTAATTTTGTATTGGCCGCATATCATAATAAACATGCCAGTTATAGAAGCAGTGGGACTCACTACTATATCCCACAAATATGTACTAGGCATATCAATAATGTGCTTGTGTGTGATGTCACAGGATGAACGTCCGCCATACTGGTGATTAACATGTGCCAGTAACCCTGCGTTTACATGTATCGTGTCACAACAAGTGTTTATTTTAGATTTTAGGAATTTTGAATTGCCTGAGACTTGCTGTGTTGTGGGTTGTTAAAGCAGAAGGGAAAAGGAGGAATGTCTTCGTGCAGAATTCCTATTGAGAAAGATCGTCGGGGACTTGTGGACAGCAGAGGCGATCATGAGAAACCTGTGTTGCACACTACACATAATACAATAATAATATATATGAAAGTGTCACTTACCCTAGCAATGCCATACATCTTTTCGGTGTGTAATTGCCATACTATGGCATCATTTACCTAGCCAGCTGCTGTATGTGCCATACCATAACATTCACCCAGGCAGCTGTTGCACGTGCCATTAACTGCCATACCATGACATTCATCAGGCCAGCTGGAAAACATGTAAAGCTGCTGGTGCTTTTGTAAACCTTCATCGTCTCTCCTGTATATAGTGAAGAGGTTTTTTTTTTCACCAGGTAGACATATAGGTTACCAAAGACTAGACTGAGAAGCTTCTCTTATCAGTTTCACGGGTGTCAACATCCTCAGGAGGTGTACTCAACACATTCACCTAAAACTGCCAACTTCTGCGTATCTCTCAAATTCTTGTTTTGACAAATTCCTTGTATGATGGGTGACCATAATGCGAATGTAACATGTTTGTTCCACACTTTATGGCTTTAGCGCACTCAATCGTTATTGAATGAAAACATTATGTTTCAGCGCAGACATG
Organism: Cherax destructor; assembly: GCA_009830355.1. Classification (NCBI taxonomy): domain Eukaryota; kingdom Metazoa; phylum Arthropoda; class Malacostraca; order Decapoda; family Parastacidae; genus Cherax; species Cherax destructor. The sequence goes on along the minus strand of WNWK01003203.1, from coordinate 38,884 downwards.
GCGGATACTCTCCAGTGACGACCACAAAGTCTAACATGACTGACTCGGCTATCAACCAGGACTGGTCTACGACAGGATCACGGGAGCAATGACCTTCGGTGCCATCATTGGGTAAATAAGATGAATATTGGAGGCAACGTCCATATACTGCTTTAAAAATAAGCAATAAGACCGCGAAGCTAGGAGTGAGTGAACCCAAGCACAGCCAGTTATGAGGCGGGACCAGGAGCTGAGTCTCAACACAGGTATTTAGTCTACAATGAGGAGTATAAATAGGTGACTACATATTTGACGAAAATAACCTATTTGCAAGTTAAAGGGTTTGGTTAGTGTGAATAACAATCCTATCATTCTTAAAGCAAAAATAAACAATGAAATACAGCGACTAGGGTTCCTGGGCGCAGAAGCTGCCAAGAGTTACATGCACTAACAAAGAACGAACAGCGAGACAACTTCACAACGGTACTTGTGAAATACAGGATTTTGAAGGGTTTTATACCCTACCAGCCCGGTCATTGACCAAGATTCCTTGTTGAGTGCTAGTTCAACCAAATTTTTGCTGCTAGTGTCCTACTGACCCACAAAGCTATCACAGTCTGGCCAAGGATATACTGTTTCTCTTCACTGATTACTTACAATCTGCAAAACAGATTATTTATTTATATATATATATATATATATATATATATATATATATATATATATATATATATAATATATATATATATATATATATATATATATATATATATATATATATATATTCTTCTTTCTTTCAACACGTCGGCCGTTTCCACCGAAGCAGGGTGGCCCAAAAGAAAAACGAAAGTTTCTCCTTTTACATTTAGTAATATATACAGGAGAAGGGGTTACTAGCCCTTGCACCCGGCATTTTAGTCGCCTCTTACGACACGCATGGCTTACGGAGGAAGAATGCTGTTCCACTTCCCCATGGAGAATATATATATATATATATATATATATATATATATATATATATATATATATATATATATATATATATATATATATATATATCGCATATAAATTTAACACCACCTAACTATTACTCGAACAAGCAGAGGGAAGGTGTGTTTTTGGTGCAATTAAATATTTGTAGCCACCGTCAGCAGTGGTACCCTCACCTAAGTAGCGCTAGGCTCCTGGTCCGTCTTTAGGGTTTAACCTATGTATTTTAATGTTGATGAAAATCATTTTTGCACGTAGCCTCACTATCCTGCTCGGCATAACGGTCAACCCCAAGCAAGCTTGTCTGGTTTTAATTTTTAGTTAAAATTAGATACATCCAGGGTGCTACCACCCTATTCTATACGAGTTACAATGTGGGAAAAAAAGGCAAACCATATTCCCCTTCTATGGAAGGAGTAGGGTGAGTAACAGTTACAAAATGTAGGAACAAAATTTAGATATGTTGCTATGTCGTGGAGGAAGAAAGCAGGGTTAATAGTTACATTATGGGATCTAAAGTTAGCTATAGTATTTCTGTAATGGTGGAGGAAGGGAGGATAGGAAGACCGCTACATTGTGGAAACAGAAGCTAGTTATGTTTCCCTGTCATGGGGATGGATGGGACTGTCATTTACACTACATTCACATCAAACCCAGTTGTGTGCTTAACTAAATTAGAGACTCGCATAGCACAAGTATTACCAACCTGTAGTTGTCCTCTTATTGTGTTGATACGTTCACACCAATACAATGGTATCTTACTCCATCCTCTCTGATATTTCTTGTTAACACTATTTAAGCCTCTGCTTCACAGATCTCATTACAAAACACAAGTTATTGTGAGTGTGACTAACATTTTTTAAAGCGAAGCAATATTTTATCTATAGGACAATATAAATTTATGTTCTCTGTTTTCATTTTTAAGTCAAAATTTCTAAATATATATCGGTTTATATATTAGGCAAGTATATTTTTATCTTGTTAACCCACCACATTTGGCACTAGGAGACTAAAAATTGTTTCTCAGAAATTGAGATTATTTCTTAAGAGTGAGAGTGGAGGCGAGAGCAGGGTACCAGCGTCCACAATAGCAGAGAGGTATACTGAGGCTACTACAGCCTGCTATACCAACCAAGGCACCAGCAGCAGTGGGGTGCTGCTGGCATTGCTGTTCTATAATACTGCTGGCAACTATCCAAAGCGGGAAGAAACCAAGCTGCCAACTTGGCTCCTAAACTTGTACTTAAGCACTCTTCCTCCCAGACGCCACCACACAATAAGTATGCTAAGAAGTACTGTATTTCTTTTGTATATTATTCGAGTCGTGCGGAAGCGCTAAATTCATTGGGGTCATACAGAGCCTAGAGAACGGGAGAGAATCAGGAATAATCAGAGTGAGCGATTATTTGAAGGATTATTTAGGCGGAGGACAACAGAAAAGTGAAATGAGGAAGTCGGGGAGGCAAATTCAATACACAGTTTCAAGAAGAGGTGGGATACAGTCTAAGAAGCAAAAACCAGTATTGGCGGTGAAAGTAGCTAAGAGATGAGGTCAGGAGTCGACTCGACTCCACTAACACAAATCGGCGAGTACAATATTTACTGGCTCTTCTAGTTACCCCTCGCATGGCCTCGCCTGGGACCACTGAGTCCAAGTGGTATATAATACAGTGGTTGCCCCGCCGTGCCACCAACGACGCGTCAAGTGTCAGTACACAAAACCTTCTGTAGAGTATAGCACCCCAGTCATTACTTTGCCGTGCCACAATTTTATTGCCTGCCCAATTTAAAAGGTTAATATATGATCGTCACTAATTTCAGGTGATTTTACATAGCGAATAAATTAACAGAAACACTGCCTGCGCATACCCACATTCATTCAACATTTACTAATACCTAAACAGTCACAGGTATAGCCGTCACAACAAGAAACTTAAAATTTACCAGAAATTGTAGTGAAGACGGACATGACAACAAACAGTACTGGGCAAGGGTGAGAGTATCTGGAGTTGGTTACTGTGCACAAAGTTGCAAGACATTCAATGCAAGAGAGTAATGCAAAGTTGGACTAAGCGGAGACTGACTGCCGCCAACTCTGCCACTGCGGCATCTTTCGCAAAGTTTAAATTACAGCCACCACAGTACGAATCTATTTCGATACATAAACAACGCAACATTTACTGGTATTCGTACACTTTTAATGCATCTGAAACAAGCGAGTTGAAAGTACTTAAAAAGAGTATTTTTTTTAGCTGGTGAAAATCTTGTAACATGTCTTGCATTGCGTCAATTTGAGGGGTTGCTGCCCCCCGAGGCGCGGTCCCAAATAAGTTTTAAGCCCCGGTCTGAGGCCAGACTTCCCCACTGAATACCAATCAACCAGACTATTGTTACCAGCGTCCAACACATCCTGGTTAATATAGACTGAAAATTACCCCTTAAAAACCTTTAATGTAAACAATATTTCTTTCTGGACGATCTTTATAATGTGCTAAAGCTAACGCAGAGTAAAACACTGTACAATACAGTCTTAGTTGTAACGTTACTAGTCACATCCCCCCCCATGATGACTCACGGAGCCCTGCCATCCTGATCCAGCTTACAAAACATGAGGCACAGTATTTCTTCCAAAACTGAAGTCCAACTAACAGAGTCCCTTCACAGATATTACCATGTTCACACTTCAACTCTTACTTATGCCTGCTGGATGTTTAAGTGTCTCTTTTCTTAATACCTTATTTCCACCCTCCCAACCCTTCCTTGGACGCTTCCTACACCTGTAACATACCTGCAACCTGTTTCAAGGATACTTCTACCCTTTTACCCTGGCTTGAGGCTTGACTTCTCTGCTGAATGCCTGTTCAGCCAGGCTGTGCCTGTTAGCGGCCCGTAGGCCTATATAGCCAATAACCAATCTAAAGAACCAACAATATTTAAGTAAAATTTTCCAACAACTCAATCAACAAATAAAAAAATACACTTTATCACGAAGCGAATATGAAGCTGTGAGTAACCTGATAAGCCTTCCCATGCACGTTCTCTCTATGTCCCTAGTCCCCTAGTGCCAAAATTCCCCTACCCAGGTCACATACTAGGTAGCACCTTACTTCGCAGATTAACGCATGAATGAAGATAATTTCTACTGTTTGACCTGCACGGATTTGACGTTTCATAATAATACGTAATAACATTACAAATAACTCGGCTGGGCCAACATCTCCTGACACCACCAGTCAGACTGCTCACCTTCCACACCACCACACACATTATACCAATACTAAAAAAAAAAACTTCAACAGCTTTTTTATTAGGTCAAGGCAGCAGCGTACACATTAGCAACACCTGAAGATCCCACACTAAGGGAGATTTTCCTTGCTTGGATCGACGAGGTATGCATATTAGTTACAGTTCAAGACCATATCAATGTCTTATTTCCTCCCACATCGTTAAATTTTTCCTAGTTTCCAAGTCACACCAATGACTTGGTTTGTTTGTGATTCTGATCCAAGAACTAAATGTGTATAACACAAAAAAATAGTAAAAACTACATCGGTACGCATATGTTTAATTTTATTAGTAAACCAAACTTAATCCACACACACAGCTTTAAGAAGAGGTATGATAAAGCTCATGGAGCAGGAAGAGGGACCCAGTAGCGCAGAGGCGGCCAGAGCGTCGACTCAGCCACAACTAGGTGAGTAACACACAATGGAGCTAAGTCGCTTGTTAGTCAGGTAGATCTACAAATTATAATCAACAAATTAAAAATATGCCTAACGATTGAACATAGGACTATATTGATGATGTTACCTACAACATACAAATATATATATATATATATATATATATATATATATATATATATATATATATATATATATATATATATATATATATATATGTCGTGCCGATTAGGTAAAACTGGTCAATTAGCAAGAACTCATCTAAAATTAAGTCCTTTCTAAAATGTTCTCAAATACGTTTAAAGATATTTTTTTTAATTTATGTTAATGTAAGAATTTATAATTTTGTACCAAGAAAACTTTGAAAACCTACCTAACCTTATTACAACAAGCGCAATTTAATTTAGCCTAACCCAACTAAATATATTTTAGATACGTTAACATTAATTTAATAACAAACAAACACAATGAAATATATTTTTTTCGTTATGTTCAGAATGATTTTGGCGAAATTATTGCATACACAAATTTTCACTTGTCTTATATGGCAAGAAGAGCGTTGCTATTTAAGCCAAAATCGCAAGTTTTACCTAATCGGCACGACATATATATATATATATATATATATATATATATATATATATATATATATATATAAACACACAGGCCGTCTCCCACCAAGGTAGGGTGGCCTGAAAAAGTAAAACTTTCATCATTCAGTCCATCACTGTCTTGCCAGAGGCGCGCTTACACTACAGTTATAAAACTGCAACATTAACATCCCTCCTTCAGAGTGCAGGCACTGTACTTCCCATCTCCAGGACTTAAGTCCGGCCAGCCAGTTTTCCTGAATCCCTTCATAAATGTTACCTTGCTCACACTCCAACAGCTCGTCAAGTCCTAAAAACCATTTGTCTCCATTCGCTCCTAACACGCTCACGCATGCTTGCTAGAAGTCCAAGCCCCTGTACACAAAAAGTCCTTTACCCCCTCCCTCCAATCTTTCCTAGGCCGACCCCTACTCCGCCTTCCCTCCACTACAGATTTATACACCCTCGAAGTCATTCTATTTCGTTCCATCCTCTCTCCATGTCCGAACCACCTCAATAACCCCTCCTCAGCCCTCTGGATAGTATTTTTGGTAATCCCGCACCTCCTCCTAATCTCCAAACTAGATTCTCTGCATTATATTCACACCACTCATTGCCCTCAGACATGACATCTCCACTGCCTCCAGCCTTCTTGTTGCAACATTCACAACCCATACTTCACACCCATATAAGAGCATTGGTATAACTATACTCTCATACATTCCCCTCTTTGCTTCCATGGATAAAGTTGTTTGTCTCCACAGACTCCTCTGTGCACCACTCACCTTTTTTCCCTCGTCAATCTGGTTGAGTAGCGAAAGTACTGTGTACGTTGATCAGAATGTAGGTTCGAATCCTGCTGTGGACTGGAATAAATATCGTGCTCTGCTTCAACTAGGCCTTTACTTGAGATTTACCTCTGACTCCCATAAGTTATAACAATGTGCCACTCTACAGCAGTGCGCTAAAATTGATCGGTTATACAATCTGAGAATTTCACTAGGTAATAAAAAATATACAAGATAAAGTAGAAAACATCGCAATCGATAGCAGTTTTTTTATTACATAAGAGTGTGTAGTAACAAAATGAGGCAATTAAGAGATGGTAATAACATAATACAAGCGCAGATCCCATCCGCACTCATTATCGTGTCATAACACACGTAACAACTATGTTACTAACTGGTTAAGCAAGAGAAAGAGAAAAAGAAAAATAGAAAGAGAGAGGGGGGAGTGGAGGACCCCAGGAGACAGAAGTCGGAAAATGGGTTATATCCTAATTAATTCCACCACTCAATATGTGACAAGCTATTCCGAGAGATGGAATGAAATCATTTTTAAAAGCACCTTAAGCTGACGTATTTACTTATCTTATAGTGGATGGTTCAAAACTGGCGAGATTCTGAAAGTCCATGAACCAGGGACAAAACTTATAGTTTCCTTGAGTTCTTTCCTATTACAATGAAAATTTTCTTTGTAAGAGAATTCAGCTCTATGTCAAATTATGTCACCAAGGTATTATTTCATTCCAAACAACAGTAGGATAATATGTCAAATTATGTCACCAAGGTATTATTTCATTCCAAACAACAGTAGGATAATATGTCAAATTATGTCACCAAGGTATTATTTCAATCCAAACAACAGTAGGATAATATGTCAAATTATGTCACCAAGGTATTATTTCATTCCAAACAACAGTAGGATAATATGTCAAATTATGTCACCAAGGTATTATTTCATTCCAAACAACAGTAGGATAATATGGGATACTATCGTAGCGAACATGAGAGCCGCAACATAACGTTTATTCTCCCGTGTAACTCATACACAATAGGAACAGTCGTACACTGTGATGTGCCCCATTATGTTAAAAAACAAAAAAAACTGCAGTAGGGGTGAACGAGGCAAGATCCCACTCTACCTAGTGACCTTTCAAGCAGACACCAGTTGTTGAAGCCAGGTCGACCTCATTCAGGCTTCATCATTGCCACATTCACCAGTGTAATGTCCTCTCACTCCTCGCTTCCCACAAGTCAATGCATTCGTTATATCCAGCACACTACTTGACTAATGTGACAATGCATTCGTTATATCCAGCACGCTACTTGACTAATGTGACAATGCATTCGTTATATCCAGCACACTACTTGACTAATGTGACAATGCAGCTTATTAATACATTCATTATTCCAACGATGTCAAAAAAAATTACTTTTGAACTACATGGAAAACTACCTGAAGGTTATTTTCAGGGGTTAACGCCCCAGAGGTTCAGTCACAAACCAGGCCTGCTGGTGGATCGAAGTCTGATCAAACAGGCTGTTATTGCTGGCCGCACGCAGTCCAACATACAAATCACAGCCTGGCTGATCAGGAATTGACTTGAAGAACTTATCAAGTTCCCTCTTGAAAGCAATGGGTCTGCTGGTACGACCATTCCCCAAAAATGAACGGCAATGTTTCAACAAATATGAGCCAAAATAAGGGCTCTTAATTAACGTAGGTTGTTAATATACATCAGCAACATCTGGAAAATTCTACACAGCTCACTCCATGTGACAGCATGTGACTGTGTAAAATACCTCCACTGAAAAACAAGAGCGAAGAGCACGCCAAAACTCAATAGTGTAAGGTGACTAAGACTCTTCAACACTCTCCCTTTATGTATTAGGGAAATTACCAACAAACCCCTAGCTGTATGCAGAGGCAACTTGTATACAATGCAGGATCAACCAGGTTGTGGCTTAACAGCCTGCTCGACCGGACCTTGGGATCGCTTGAGCTGAAAATTATTAAAAATCCTCACTTTAATTTTAGGAACACAAGGGGGAATTACCAGCAGATACCTGGCTGTCTTCCAGGAAGAAATGTGCAAGTTTCTCAAGTGCCTGATCAGCAAGGTTGTGGTGCTTACGTTGGATTCGTGTGGTTAGTATCAACAGTCTAGTTGATCTGGTAATCCACAAGGCCCCTTGGTCTGGGAGCGTGCTGGAGTGCTGACTCAACACCCCGAGTAGACAACAGAACAAAAAACTTTCTGGTGTCTGGATGTCTGAAATTTTAGTAACAATCGCTACAGGTTTTCTCAGTGTCAATACAAGTTTTTTCTTCCTTTCCGGTCATTACATATGTAGTATATCTGACCGGTTTTGAAGACTCCTGGCCTCATAGCCCTGCCTTAGGCCATACTCTTGTTGTCAGTGGCCCCCAAAACTATCACAACTCAGCTGATCAAGCACCTGCATCAGATAGTGGTTCAGTTGACAAATAGAAATTATACGATAACTGTTGTTAATTGAAAAACTGGCAGCTGCTTCAATATTTAACGTTGTATAATTGTAAGAGGTAATTTTATTTCTGCAGTCTTAGTCGATAACCCACATTCACATATATACATAAGCATATGCATACATTCCTGCATGTGTGTTGCTTATCTGGTAAACCGTATAGTCATAAATAAAGGGTGCATCCTCAGCCAAGAAGAGAGGAAAGGAAAAGGTAATATAAGAGTGGAGGAAAGGATGAAATGGTAGAGAGAGAGAACGGATGATGATAAAAAATAGACAGTGGGAAAGGAGAGAATGGGAGCTGTAACAGTCATTAAGCAACCGTTGACGTACTGGTGTTGGGTATGCTTGAAGACGATTTCGGGGTAACCGGTCCCCAGGGTCGGATCCCATACCAGGCTTCCTGGTTGATCAGAAACTGACCTGAACCTGTGGTTTCCTATTGAAGACTGCTAGGGGCCTGTATGAAGGGAGGGTGTTGAAGTCTCCAACACCTTACACCAAGTTATCTCTAGTGTACCCTCTGCACCCATACTTTTAACTTTAAAGATATTTTCACCATCTGCCGAGCCACTTGCTTTCGAAGAAAATGATTTCAGTGAGGAGAAATGGGATTAATCTCTGCAGAATTTTCCAAGTGTAAATTATGATGCATCTTTCTTGCCTTCATTCCAAGGAGTACACTTTGAGGGACTTCAAATGTTCCCCATAATTTATGTGCTTGACTGAATTTATTTAGGTAGTTAAGGTTCTCTGTACATTCTCCAGATCTGTAATTTCGCCTGCCTTAAAAGGAGTTGTTAGTGCACAGCAATATTCCGCTCTAGATATAATAAGTGACTTTAGAGAGTATCATCATTGGCTTAGCATCTCTTTAATATTCTAGTTATCAAGCCTATCATTTTCCTTGTGGATGTAATATCACTTATGATCTTTGAATGCAGTCTTCTGACATTGTCACTCTTAAACTCTTCCCATTAATTTTTTTATTGAATGGTTTCAATTTGTTATACGTATACTCATTTCCAGTTTTTATTTCCTCAAATTTTCATAGCAAGGTAACCGAAATTTGTCCTTATTGAACATCATATTTTCTGTGGCCCACTGGAAGACCTAATTAATATCAGCTTGAAGATTTGCAGTGTCCTCAATAAATGTCTCTCATACAAATTCTACTACTGTCTCAAAAAGATGATACGGTACTATGATTTATATCTTTATGTCGGATACGAGAATAAGAAAGCGATTTGGGGGGAATACCGCGTCTTCTGGAGCAGAGCTTCGCACAGTAGCAGCCTCAGATTTTTTTTTTTACTGTCATTCTTTGGGTTCTATTTATTACAAAGTTAATTATTCGTCTGCCCACGTATCTGGTCGAAGGCTTCGCTTCAAACTTATACTGCCCTGAGTTGTGTAACTACTATAATTCCAAGTGTTTAGGAATCTTGATTTTTAAAACTATAATATTTTAATAATGTTGGACATCAGTGCTATTGATCGAAAGTTTTTAAAAAATAAATATTGGATTCTATTTCATAATACTAATAATAATAATGCTATATACATATTTATTCAAATGTTTATTCATTTGTCCTGCAGTACTTAATGTACGTGACACGCAACAAACTGACCACAAACTAAACGGAAAAACAAATTCTAATATGTTCTTACTAATATATTACAATTGTTTTGTAAATGTCCCAGCTGAGGAACAGCAAGGTGACAGTGTGTGTGTATGTTAACCAGTACAGACGATATTGGGCAATTTACATGAAGCAAAAAGACCAGTATTTCCAGAGTAAATGTGAAACCTCACTTTCCCCGTGTACACTTGACGGCCATTCACTACCCACTAGATAGCTATTACTTCTTGTTAGTAATGCTAATTTTGATATAATCGCCGAAATTACCACTGTTGAAAGTACGTTGCTGAGTTTCGAAGGACACCTGTATGCAAGCCTGATACTACCTAACATAGTGACCTCTGCTTCAAAAGCTAAACAACGTTCCAAAACCTCCAGCATAACTACTAGACAAGATATTGTCTGATTGCAATCGGCTCTAAGTGTAATGATTATTGAGGTGGGCATCAATGGATGCCAAGACATCAATTGATGCCAAGACATCAATGGATGCCAAGACATTAATGGATGCCAAGACATTAATGGATGCCAAGACATTAATGGATGCCAAGACATTAATGGATGCCAAGACATTAATGGATGCCAAGACATTAATGGATGCCAAGACATTAATGGATGCCAAGACATTAATGGATGCCAAGACATTAATGGATACCAAGAGATCAATGGATACCAAGAGATCAATGGATACCAAGACCCCCAAGAGGGAACGTGACAAGTTCTAAATTAGTCAATAACATGTTGAACAGATACGTCAGTGGGAATGAGGATTGTAAGTGACAAGTCGAAAACACGTTCTTTAGGATATCGTCTGGAAATTAATCAGAGAAAAAATTAAAAGTTAAGCCATAAAATATGCCTACGGATGACTCGTTTTAGCAAAATTACATTTAACACTGGGTTCTTTTATCATATTTAATTAACATGGGGTATTTATCTACCATTTAACAGTTGCTACCTACTATTTATCATATACTATTAACATGGAGTTCTTACCTACCATAATTAACACGGGTTTACTGCCAATTCTGCTAATAAAATGGATTTACTGATCACCTACGTACTGTTGTGTTCTGGAAAAAAACATTACAATTACATCTGAAGCAGAAACAAACACCGTAGGAGCACTTACCTGGAATCCTTTTCTTCAGTGTTATTCCAAAAGTCTTGGTTGTTTCCCTGGGTTTCTGATTCACCATACGACTTCAACTTTTTCCGTATTCCTCCTTCACTCACAATGTTATTTACACCCGCATTCCATTCACAATCACCGTTTTGTTTCACTGCCTCGCCACCAGCAAATGCACAATTTTCACTCTTTGTGCCACCTGGACTTTGAAATGATTCATTTTCGTTATCAGTGTTCTTCCCCTCTACATCACACTCTTCGTTCTTATCATGAAGTTCCGACGTGTTTTTGTTTTGTTCCCCCTTGTCTTTGTGTCTTTTATTTCTTCTGTTCCTTCTCCTCTTGTTTTGTGCTTCCTCAGTGTTATCCTTTACATCTTCGTTATTCTTGGTCCCTTCACTCCAAGGTGTCTGAGAGTGGCGTCCTCTAGACAAAGACTGGCTACTACTGCGGCTGCGGTTGTTCCCAAGACGACCTTGACGTGACTGCTGTTGCTGCTGTGGTCGCCACTCCGAGAAGTGTTCCTCACTCTGTTGCCACTCTGGCCTTTGTGGCTGTGGAGTAGATAGCTGCCGTTGCTGCAACACTGTCTGTTGTTGTTGTTGATGCTTGACCTCTGTTTGCTCCTGTTGCTGCCTCTCTTCTATTTGATCATGCCCTTGTTGTATCTGCTCATTTACCCCTTGTCTATGTTGTGGCCGTCTCTCCCCTTTAATGTTATGTATGCCGATTTTTTCTCCTGTTTTTGGTAGTTTATGTTCTTGCTGCTGCTTGGTCTGGTGTTGCTGTTTGCCACGCTCCTGCTGCAGCTGCCAATGCTGCTGCTGATGTTGCTGTTGCTGTGTTTGCTGTTGGTGTTTTTGTTGTTGCTGGTGTTGTTGTTGCTGCTGGTTTTGCTGTTGTTGGTATTGTTGCTGCTGGTTTTGCTGTTGTTGGTATTGTTGCTGGTGTTGTTGCTGTTGTTGATGTTGCTGCAGCTTTTCCTGAGGTTGGTGTTGCTGGTGTTGCTTGTGCTGCTGTTGCTGGTGTTGGCGAGGCGTGATGGCTGACTTGGGTTGCGACGTAAGAGGCGTGGCTCCCTGGTTCTTCCTGAAGGTAACAGCGGTGCGCCGCTGGTCGTCCTGACCTACGCTGATGGTGGCCAGGTCGGGAAATCTCTCCTCCACGGTTTTGTGAATCAGGAACCGCCGCCTGGGATTCACCGCCGGGAAGAGCAGCGCTCTGCAACAACACAAATACATTGTTATTAAGAAATTATGTGTACATTATATTCACAAAGTGCTCAACCGTTATGGGTCACACAGACCCGGGAGAATGACAAGCAATCTCGTGTTCCTTTTTTTCTTTAAACACACCGGCCGTCTTCCACTATGATATGGTGACCCCTAAAAAGGCATCACCATCATTCTGCGCATCTCTGGCAAGAGTTGCGCAGAAATCGCAATTCAAATAACCCTCTGAAGTGTAGCATCATTCCTTCAGAGTGCAGGTACTGTATTTCCCACTTCCAGGAATCAAGTCTGACTAACCGATGTTCCCCTGAATCTCTCCGTGACTGTTACCCTAATGCTCACACTCAAACACTTCAGGCCATAAAAACCACTTGCATCCACTCATTTCCATCTAACACACTTACACAACAAGCCTTGTGGATGCTCAAGCCCCTAGCACAATAAACTGTTTATCAACTGTACTACATCCAAGCACAATCGAACACAATTTCACAATTTCCTCATTTGCCTTATCACGTTTGATCCAAGGAAAATGAGAAGGCATCACTAATTCCCGAAATCATGAGAAGCTATGGCACAAACAGGCGGATCATCTAACCAATAAAATGTTTACCTGCTGCAGTGTTCCTCCATTCTTATGTTCTTACTACCTCGATGGACTGGTGTCAATGGAACATCTTGCTGTGTTTACTCATATGCATCTTGTTAAATTCTCGCTCCAGAAGCATATTAGTATAGCTACATAGGTGTTTTCTAACGGAGTATAGTATAACCATTAGTATATTCAATATCAAAGTATACTGTAATTATTGGTATACTAATGAATATACACACACAAACCATGGTGAATACCGTAGTGAATGACAGATGTGGGGAGGCAGAAATGAACAGGTGTGTGGAGCAGTGAAGGCAGCAGTAAACAGGTGTGTGGAGTAGTGAAGGCAGCAGTAAACAGGTGTGTGGAGTAGTGAAGGCAGCAGTAAACAGGTGTGTGGAGTAGTGAAGGCAGCAGTAAACAGGTGTGTGGAGTGTTGGAGGCAGCAGTAAACAGGTGTACAGGGCCTACAAGTTTAAATACTTGCCCTTAAAATTTTTTAATCTGTATAAAGAACTTGTCAGAAATAAATTATACCAATGTGTTTGCAGATGTAAAATAAAAAAGTTTTGTAATGACGTCTACCATTGTTTAGTTTTTGTCTACTTACCACCAGAGGGCCTTTAGTTGCCTCAGTGGTTCACCACAGTTTGTATTCATGTTTACCTCGGTGGTTCACCGCACATTGTATATTCATTTTTAACACTTAAGTTACCAAAGTACATACCTATATCTCGGTTATTTGCTGAAATAACTCGCATTATAAAGAAAGAAACAGAATATTTTCGGTCCAGTTAAAGACCTTCTTCAGACAGAATATATATATATATATATATATATATATATATATATATATATATATATATATATATATATATTGCTATGGTTTAACCAGTATATTACATGGATAACTTAGTTAATTACATTTGAATTATTTTCTGCACTACTCTAAACAATGACATAACTTCCCAAGTCACTTTAAATAATTAAAATAATCGCCATTTAAATGTTCCTCTCCCTCCTAATTTTCTTCCACTGGCAAATATTGACGTTTCTAACATTATTTAGATACCAATAAAAGAGAGAGATCGATCTAACGAATGATCCTTGTGGTGGCCAGCACCTTACATTCAAGATGGTTACAAGTTACCCATGTATACTTTCAGGATCACTGCCCCTCCCTTCCCATGGACCAGTTTCTGGTCAGACTGGGTTACCGGCATAATCAGCCATGTTGAGGCTTACAACAAGCAGTCTCACGTCAGCACCACAATATATTCTGTTTCACCCAGGGGAAACTAACAAATTATATAACATATAAATACTGACGACGATACACGACGTGTACGACTTAGCTCCTGTAACTACACAAATGGATATATCAGTAACATACGCACACACTCCTGTCCAGCAACTACTTACGAGGGAGACACTGTGTTGAGATGATGGTAGAGGTACTGCTGGAACATGATGAATAAATAAATGACTGCTCTCTCGCAAGTAGCTGTAGCACTCACAACCACCACCGCTTCTGGTGCGGTATAACTGCCTCACCTCGGGCACTTAGGCCCGAAGACTTCAAGGTTCCGTCATAGCTGCCGACTCTATTATCCTCACCAACTACTCAGCATTGGCTTCTCTAGAGGACAGATATTTTTTCCTCTGACAAGGTGTAGCGTCAGGACGAGTGAAGGATGGCAGTGGTGGTTTTGAAACTTGAGGTAGCAGCGGTGGTGGTAGCGGAGGAGAGGGTAGGGGTTGTGATGGCAGCAGAGGTAGTAACAGTGGCGAGGCAGGTGCCTGCGAGCGGGATACCCGTGAGGCACATCTAAAATTTGGTACTTTACACCACACAGCAGCTTTGAGTTCCCTTCATAACGTGGGCTAATTATGTTTTTCCAACGATATACAACATTTTTTGCAGTTTTTAATTATATATCCTCCGAGTCAAAAATTTAACAACTTATGTAATGCGACAAATAATAATATTATAATCAAGGAGGAGCGCTAAACCCGTAGAATTATGCAGCGCCTGTGGGGGGGATGTGGAAGGTATTCAGACTTAATTCAGGGAACTGGAGCACAATTTGTTAAAAAACTCTTGGCATTTTGACAGATGAATACAACAAAATAAAGACCCCCTTCCCTGTTCTTACATAGTGACACATTTTCTCCAGCTCACAAAATGTTCACATTATTATTAATATTTGTAAAGTCCAGTTGCTGAGAGAAACTAGAGTCCTTATGACTCGGGATCACCGTTCCCCGTGTCCTCAGCAAATTCAGATCTTCTACAGCAAGCTCCTGCTCTCCGAGACAACTGGGTCACTTCTGCTCTCCCACTTCTCCCTAGTGTACATTTCAAAACTCAGTTTCCCCTGTCATGTATACTGGTTAAATTCGTGCACAGAAAATATTTTGTGATGATCATATGTTGCTATGTAACTATGTCAAAACAACTAATATTCGTTACAATGATACAAGTTCAAACTCCTCTGCTACCACCACCCCATCATCACACAACCAATATTTAGGGGTAATAAGTGACAGCTAAGGATCCAGATGAGCCAAAGAAACATTAAAGTGTTTTTTTTTTACCATTTCAGTGTGATCAATGGAACGAACTGAGTATATGAGGAAGTAGTGGAGGCCAACTCCATACAGGAGGGCCGCGCTTTATAGCGCTTCGCTTTACGGCGTTTTATTGATACAGCGGTTTTCATTTATACCCATTCTTTATTTATTCAGAAATATTCATCACTCACTATTAGCTAAAGACAAAAATAATTTAAGGTGAGTAATGTGTGTAGTGTATATGCATTTTTTAGACCTAGCTCTATTGATCACTTAATATGATAGTGTTAACATGTCAGGTTTTTATACGCATCTGAGTGAAAAAAAAAATTATTCACTTTACAGCGATTTTTGTTTCACAGCGGTAGCCTGGAAACTAACCTGCTGTATAAACGGCACCTGCCTATACATTGTTTCAAGACTAGATATTATAAGACCCCGAGGCCAGTAAAAAGTAAAAGCGGGGACAGGAGCTTTAACTTGACCCCTACAAACAAAACTAAACATGAACCACATCCATCAACATACTATCCACCTTCAAAGGTCAGTCACAGGCCTCAGCACCGCCCTAACCGGTTATTACTTCCCCGTCCACGCCTTCCCCCCTCCCCTCCATGACTCAATCCAGGTGCCACGTGAGTCTATAATAAGAACATCACCAGTATGCACTTGCTCACCAGCTACGTTGTCGCTGCTAATACGCCATCATAGTGACGTTTTCAACCATCATAAAATACTCAACCGTAAATCACTAACTGAAAGTAAATACATATGAGTTTGTTTATGTGTGTGTGTGTGTGTGTGTGTGTGTGTGTACTCACCTAGTTGTGGTTGCAGGGGTCAAGTCATAGCTCCTGTGTGCGCGTATGTGTGTGTACTCACCTATTTGTACTCACTACATCGCTTGTCACACTATTCCACTTCCTAACAACTCTGTGGCTGAAGAACTACGTCCTAACATCCCTTTGACTCATCCGAGTCTTCAACTTCCAACTGTGGGCCCCTTGTTTCTGTCCCATCTCTGGAACATCCTGTCTCTGTCCACCTTCTCTATTCCACGCAGTATTTTGTATGTCGTTATCATGTCTCCTCTGACCCTCCTGTCCTCCAGTGTCGTCAGGCCGATTTCCCTTAACCTTTCTTCGTAGGACATTCCCCTTAGCTCTGGAACCAGCCTTGTTGCAAACTTTTGCACTTTCTCTAATTTCTTGACGTGCTTGACCAGGTGTGGGTTCCAAACTGGTGCTGCGTACTCCAGTATGGGCCTGACGTACACAGTGTACAGAGTCTTGAACGATTCCTTACTGAGGTATCGGAACGTTATTCTCAGGTTTGCCAGGCGCCCATATGCCGCAGCAGTTATCTGGTTAATGTGTGCTTCCGGAGACGTGCTCGGTATTATACTCACCCCTAGATCTTTCTCCTTGAGTGAGGTTTGCAGTCTTCGGCCACCTAGCCTATACTCTGTCTGCGGTCTTCTTTGCCCTTCCCCGATCTTCATGACTTTGCATTTGGCGGGGTTAAATTCTAGGAGTCAGTTTCTGGACCACGCGTCCAGCCTCTCCAGGTCTCTTTGTTGTCCTGCCTGATCCACATCTGATTTAATTCTCCTCATTAACTTCACGTCATCTGCAAACAGGGACACTTCTGAGTCTATCCCTTCCGTCATGTTATTCACATATACCAAGAATAGCACTGGTCCCAGGACTGACTCCTGTGGGATCCCGCTCGTCACAGGCGCCCACTGTGATACCTCATCACGTACCATGACTTGTTGTTGCCTCCCTGTCAGGTATTCTCTGATCCATTGCAGTGCCCTTCCTGTTATACGTGCCTGATCTTCTAGCTTCTGCACTAATCTCTTGTGAGGAACTGTGTCGAAGGCCTTCTTGCAGTCCAAAAAAAATGCAATCAACCCACCCCTCCCTCTCATGTCTTAATTCAGTTACCTTGTCATAAAACTCCAGTAGGTTTGTGCTGGCTGTCGTTTATAATCTTGTTACGTTCCATGTGCTCCACCACTCTCCTCCTGATAATCTTCTCAATGACTTTGCATACTATACACGTCAGTGACACTGGTCTATAGTTTAGTGCCTCGTTTCTGTCTCCTTTCTTAAAGATGGGGACTACATTTGCCGTCTTCCACACCTCAGGTAGTTGCCCAGTTTCAAGGGATGTGTTGAAGATTGTGGTTAGTGGCACACACAGTATCTCTGCTCCCTCTCTAAGGACCCACGGAGAGATGTTGTCCGGTCCCACAGCCTTTGAGGTATCAAGGTCGCTTAGGAGCTTCTTCACCTCCTCCTCGGTTGTGTGTATTTCATTCAACACTTGTTGTTATATTCCTTGTTGGTGTACTCCTCTGTTTTGTCTTCCCAGTGTCCCTTCTGCCTCCACTGTAAATACTTCCTTAAATCTCGTGTTGAGCTCCTCATACTACTTGGTCGTTTCTTGTGAGCTCCCCACATTCTTTCCTCAGCCTGATTACCTGGTCTTTGAATGTTGTCTTCCTTCTGATGTAGCTATAAAGCAGTTTGTGTGTGTGTGTGTGTGTACGTACTCACCTATTTGTGGTTGCAGGGGTCGAGTCACAGCTCCTGGCCCCGCCTGTTCACTGGCCGCTACTCGGTCACTCTACCCGCTCCATGAGCTTGATCATACATCTCCTTAAAGCTATGTATGGATCCTGCCTCCACTACATCACTTCCCAGACTATTCCACTTCCTGACAACTCTGTGACTGAAGAAATACTTCCTAACATCCCTGTGGTTCATCTGAGTCTTCAACTTCCAACTGTGACTCCTTGTTGCTGTGTCCCATCTCTGGAACATCCTGTCTCTGTCCACCTTGTCGATTCCTCGCAGTATTTTATATGTCGTTATCATATCCCCCCTAGCTCTCCTGTCCTCCAGTGTCGTCAGGTCGATTTCCCTTAACCTCTCCTCGTAGGACATACCCCTTAGCTCCGGGACTAGTTTTGTTGCAAACCTTTGCACTTTCTCTAGCTTCCTTACATGCTTGGCTAGGTGAGGGTTCCAAACTGGCACTGCATACTCCAATATGGGCCTAACGTACAAAGTGTACAGGGTCCTAAATGACTCCTTATTAAGATGTCGGAATGCTGTTCTTAGGTTTGCCAGGCGCCCGTATGCTGCAGCAGTTATTTGGTTGATGTGCGCCTCAGGAGATGTGCCCGGTGTTATACTCACCCAAGATCCTTTTCCTTGAGTGAGGTTTGTAGGCTCTGGCCCCCTAGACTGCACTCCGTCTGTGGTCTTCTTTGCCCTTCCCCAATCTTCATGACTTTGCACTTGCTGGGGTTGAACTCCAGGAGCCAGTTGCTAGGCCAGGCCTGCAGCCTCTCCAGATCCCTCTGTAGTTCTGCCTGGTCCTCGTCCGATTTAATTCTTCTCATCAACTTCACATCATCTGCAAACAGGGACACTTCGGAGTCTATTCCTTCCGTCATGTCGTTCACAAATACCAGAAACAGCACCGGTCCTAGGACTGATCCCTGAGGCACCCCGCTCGTTACAGGCGCCAACTCTGACACCTCGCCACGTACCGACTCGCTGTTGTCTTCCTGACAGGTATTCCCTGATCCATTGTAGTGCCTTCCCTGTTATCCCTGCCTGGTCCTCCAGCTTTTGCGCTAATCTCTTGTGTGGCACTGTGTCAAACGCCTTCTTACAGTCCAAGAAAATGCAATCTACCCACCTCTCTCTCTCTCTTGTCTTACAGCCGTCACCCTGTCATAGAACTCCAGCAGGTTTGTAACGCAGGATTTCCCATCCCTGAAACCGTGCTGGCTGTCGTTGATAGCTCAATTCCTTTCTAGGTGCTCCATCACTCTTCTAATAATCTTCTCCATGACCTTGCATACTATACATGTCAGTGACACTGGTCTGACTCTTTTTTAAAAAATTGGGACTACATTTGCTGTCTTCCATACTTCAGGTAGTCGCCCTATTTCTATAGATGTGTTGATTGTTGTTAGTGGTACACAGAGCCTCTGCTCCCTCTCTCAGGACCCATGGAGAGATGTTATCCGGCCCCATCGCCTTTGAGGTATCTAGCTCGCTTAGCAGCCTCTTCACTTCCTCCTCGGTTGTAGTTATTGTGTCCAACACTTGATGGTGTACCCCACCTCTCCGCCTTTCTGTCTTCTCTGTGAACACTTCTTCTAATCTCATGTTGAGCTCCTTATATACTTCGCGGTCATTTTTTGTGACCTCTTCCCCCCCCTTCCTTCCTCAGCCTGATTGCCTGGTCCTTGACTGTTGTTTTTCTCCTGATGTGGCTGTACAACAGCTTTGGCTTTCGCTGCAATGTCATTCTCGTAGTCTTTGGACCTCCCTTCTTACATATGCATATTAATTTCTGGTTCTACGACTGCTCTCATTCTCCTGGGTCCTTTGCCTTCTATACTTCCATTCCCTTGGTTTTGGCCTCTACACCTTTGGTTGAACCACGGGCTCATCCTGGCTTTTTCGTTATTCCTGTTACCCTTGGGTACAAACCTCTCCTCAGCTTCCATGCATATTGTTGTCAATATATTCCATCATCTCGTTTAGTGTGTGTGTGTGTGTGTGTGTGTGTGTGTGTGTGGAAGGGGGGGGTAAGCCGAATAGGTAAAATTGGTCAATTAGCAAAAACTCGTTTAAAATTAAGTATATGCAATAATTTCGCAAAAATCATTCTGAACCTAACGAAAAAAATTATATTTCATTGTGTTTATTATTAAATTACTGTAAACTTATGTAAAATATATTTAGTTGGATTAGGCTAAATTAAACTGCGCTTGTTATAATGTTAGGTAAGTTTTCTTCAGTTGTTTGGGTACAAAATTATTTTTTTACATTAATATAAATGAAAAAAATATATATTTAAACGTGTAAGATGAAAATTTAGAAAACAAAAATAATTTTGAGCGAGTTCTTCCTAATCTACCTATTCGGCACGACATTATATATATATATGCAAGACAACCACTATGAAAAAATAGAGGAATTCCAAGCGCTTTCGTGACTACTCACATTATCAAGGAACTACGAGTAGTCACGAAAGCGCTTGGAATTCCTCTATTTTTTCATAGTGGTTGTCTTGCATATTTTGATATCACCTGTTTACTGTGATCTTTTTGCATATATATATATATATATATATATATATATATATATATATATATATATTATAGATATTAAAAAAAATACAAGAGCTTCAATATTAACGAAAAAAAACTTTTTTATTTTGTATTAATAATATAAATGTGTATGGTGTGACTATTACATTCATGGGGTAGCGTGAAACCCATACGGGTTATACAGCGCCTGGTGAGGGGGAAATAGAAGGCATTCAGGCTTGATTTAAGGAAGCGTTGGTCCAATTCCTTAGGTGACAAGCCCCTCGGCAGCATCGAGGAACCTTCCCTGCAGTGTATGGTGTGAGAGGGAGCTACTATTACCATTACACAGGCTTCACTAGTCACAGTATTTTAATTAACATGTAGACCTCTCATTAAGTAACCTTTACACACGAACAAGTGAACTTTTGTGGTAAAAATGGGGTGTAGGGTTGGGGTGGGTGCTTGAGTAGACGTGAGGAGACACCCCAATAACTTACCACCCACCCCACCATAACATACCCTTAGTGGAATGTTGGATGATATCGCCAACACCTTACTGAACTTTCACACATTCATATTTTATTATCCTATATAATAGGGATGTACCAAAGTATCGCTGAGTATCAGCTAATTATGATGGTATTGGTATCGGTAAAAATATTGGTCTCGTCCCATCCTTACTACATATGAAGCCTATCCTGTGTTACATGACACGGAAACTTTGTTAGTTTTTGTTTCCATTATGTAGTCTAACCTAGAGTAGGGGAGCAGCACACTGCCGATGTTCAAGAACGACCTTACTCTCATCCTCGAGCGGTAGGAATACAAGGACGACCTCGTCCTCATGCTAAACTGTGAGTGCCACGTGAATGACCCCCCCCTCATCCTCGAGGGTCAATGCCACGAAAACGACCTTGCCCTCATCCTGTCACAAAGGTCGTTCTCCCCCTCCCCACCCCTCACAATGACTAAATCTTATGTCTAGATTGTGGATTAATTGTGAATTTTTGCAGGTATTGTTCCACGGTATTGTGACTTACTAAGAGATACAGGGAGTAGGCACAAGACGCTTGAGCAGTTTTTCCAACATGTTGACATTTATCAAGATAAAATTATCAGTGTAGGTGTTTGTAAACTGCACGAACAAACAAAATCCCCGTGTGAGGAGTGACTGCATGAACACCATTTTTATCTCCTCTCGAGACCAGTGTAGACATGACACAGTTGCTTCCTCTAGCTGTGACTTCTCTTGTTTCCCTTCATCCCCTACGTCACATCACTTCATTCTGTATAAACATCTTCCTCTTCTGATCTATTTTATGTTTATGGAAACATTAATTTCAGACCGAAATATAGTGCTCATTCATCTATTTTTTTTCTTCAGTTCTGCCACAAGTGTGTGTACATGTATATGTATATATACCGTCTAGTGATCACCTCTATCACACTGCTTTAACCGTCAAGTCATATTCATGTCAGATAGGTAGGTAGACACCACCTCACTCACTTTCTCACTGCCCATCCCATCTCCTTCCTCACTATCCCTTCTTTACTTCACCTCCACCTTCCCATTCCTTACTTCACCTCCACCTTCCCATTCCTTACTTCACCTCCACCTTCCCATTCCTTACTTCACCTCCACCTTCCCATTCCTTACTTCACCTCCACCTTCCCATTCCTTACTTCACCTCCACCTTCCCATTCCTTACTTCACCTCCACCTTCCCATTCCTTACTTCACCTCCACCTTCCCATTCCTTACTTCACCTCCACCTTCCCATTCCTTACTTCACCTCCACCTTCCCATTCCTAACTTCACATTCATCCCCTTTTCTCACTACTCCATCTCTCCCTTCCTCACTACTCCTCTATCTCCCACTCCCCTCTAACCCTCCGTCGCCCCCACCATCTTCCCCTCCCTCGCTACCCTTAATCTCCGCCCTATAATCTTGTATCTTTGTGTAGCTACTGCTATCACCCTCAGAACACACACAGGATATATGAACTTTTGAAGGTATGATCGGTGCAATACTCCTAGTTTGTACTCTATATCTGGTTTTCCTCCACTCTCTTGCACGTGTTTCAACTGAGCTTTGGTAATCACTTCTACATCGCTCCTTCTTCAGTTAAAACTATCCTTCCCTTTTTAACACACCAGCAGTCTCCCACCGAGGTAACCCGAAAAAAGAAAGAAAGAAAGAAAAAAACACTTTCACCACCAATCATTCCAACACCGTCTTGTCAGAGGCGCGCCGACATTACAATTCAGATTTCCCTCCAAACTGCAAATATCCCCACCCCTCCTTCAGAGTCCAGGCACCCAAGTCCGATTAACGGTTTCCCTGAATCTCTTCATAAATTTTACCTTACTCACACTCCAAAAACCATTTGCCTCCACCTACTCCTATCTAACACGTTCACACACACCTGTCGGATGTTCAAGCCCCTCCCATACCCCGCCTTCCCTCCACTACAGATTTATGCACCTTCCAAGTCGTCATATTTTGTTCTATCATCCAAAAATGTCCATATCACCTCCATAACCCCTCCTCTGGCCTTTTACTAACTCTGCACTTCCTAATCTTTAAACTACGAATTCTCTGCATGATATTCACACCACACATTGCCCTAAGACACGATATCTCCACTGCCTCCTTCCTCCTCCTCTGCAGTTTAAAACCCATGCTTCACACCCATACAAGTGTTGGAATCACTATACTCTGATACCTTCACCTTTCTGCCTTTTGTTGTTTCAATAAGTTTCCCTCCACACGTTTTCTTATAGCTGGGGAGGTATGAACACGCCAGGTAGTGTGGGTGGTGTGAGAAAGGACACATGTTTACTGTTTTCTAGCACAGCAATAGAGGCTGTAAGCAGGATAATGAGGAACATGGCAACAACCCAACATAAAACACAGGGTAAACACGCTAAAATCCCTTCACTAAAGCTCTCATTGCATCTTAACTCAGTGTAAGGGAAACTACGCACCTAAGCAAGATTCGTAAATTTTGAGTAATTACTACTATTTTATTACTGATATTTCCGAGAAACTCAAATGAAGCTGCTGAGACACGTCAGTTTTCTTAGGCCGTCACTACACGACATATCAAATTCACAACACAATGCGCATTGCTTCAAGCGCGTATCAGATATATTAAGTTGTAACACAGTGTGCACCAAAGATGTGCCAAGACTGAGGTATCATTGTAACAGACACTTAGTTAACTGAGCCAACACCTGGTTTGCCTTGAGACGATGCCACCTGCCACCTCCCAAAGTGTCGTACTGTGACATCATCCTCCAACAGGTACACAATCCATTTATTACACAGAGTTGAAAGGGACACACATGCAGTAGAATGCCATGCTTTACTGACAACGTTTCGCCCACACAATGGGTTTTATCAAGTCACAAACAGATCTGATACTTTCAGAACGCATGAAAAACGTGGACATTTATACGTTGCTTGAGCCTACCCTGACACTGCATTGCCAATCGTGTAATAGCGTTTCTTAAAGGTTTATTTATTTGTAGTTAAGTATATATTGTAAGGCTTTATACAACGCTTTAAAAGTGTCTTTCTGTATTGCAGGGAACGCTCGAAAATTGACGCCGGGACCCGCGTTAAGAAAATGAACGCTGTTAATTGAGTCAAGGATGCAACCTATTTAAACATCGTTGCCATATTTAAGCCATCCGCTTACGTTATTTCATTACTGGAGGTTAACTATACGTAAATGTAGGTTAATTTTGGTAACTTTAACGTAAACAATGAATAACAAAAATCTCTTTTACAGATGTTTACATCTTACAGAATTTAAGAATCATTACCTTACCTGAAAGTGTCTCAAATATTCCATTGTTCGTTGTTTAAGTTGTCAGACGGCGTCAATATCTGCCCGATCCAAGCCTAGCCAAAAATTATATATTAATTATTTTATGTTAAGTGACTACAATTAACCTAAATTTAAGTCACCGCCAATTACTAAATTACATGGAGAGAAGGATAACGTCTGGCAGGGGGTGATGCATAGTCGTGGCTTGAAGAGTTAGAAACCACCCGGTCATTACGATGGTGCGAGAAGACAACGCTTACCTGCACAACCACGCTGCAAGTCATTAAATTCACATTAAAAATACAGAAGCGTCTGTAATCCTGTAATAACACAGGATATAGTAATAGCTCTATTACATGACGACATTACGTTACCTCTACTTAGGAATAAAATATAATAATTTTATATAGCTAATCGCTTGATTTATACACGAAGTAATTTATACAAAATGTATTACAAATTTAACTAATAAAAGCCCCATTAAGGAACATCATAAGGAAATTAGTATAGATGAGCACTACCTGCTGACCTATACAAGGCAGAACCTTAAGAAATCCAGTGGAAAGAAATGGTAGGAAACACCACCACCATGGAAAAGGGGCACCAAGGCAAAGAATATCAGAGATGTCTTGAGAAGCTTTACTTGCAGGGTAACGGGACACTGGTGTTCCCTGCAACCCTGCCTCTACCATGTGTCCTTCAGTATACCGCTAGCTACCCTTACTACAACACCCATCACCCCCCCACCACCACAACACCCATCACCCCCCCACCACCACAACACCCATCACCCCCACTAAAGTATAATTTGAATTAATTTCCCTTGCCCTCGGTCTGGGATGATATTTGAAAACAAAAATCCATTTCTTCTTTGCATGGGATAAACTATCCTGAGAGATGGCAGTGACAGTAACTCCAGCTCTGTGAGGAAACCTTAGAGAAGCTGTCGTAGCTGATGAACATTTAATGAAATATTTGACATGGGGTGGTAGGGGAAGTGGAATATTCAAATGGCTTCAGAAAGAAATCTAAATATTCTTCCTTGAAGTCTTTTTATCCACTTCTCCGAGGCAATGGGTCCCACAATTGACACCAGAGGTGGACCCCATCCTATATATAAATATATATATATATATATATATATATATATATATATATATATATATATATATATATATAAAATATATATATATATATATATATATATATATATATATATATATATATATATATATATATATATATTATATATATAATATATATATATATATATATTATATATATATATATATATATATATATATATATATATATATATATATATTACTACTGGCTCACGCCACAGTACTACGGACTAAACACAGGTCTGTACCTAGAGATCACATTACTGACTTAATTTCATTTAATCATTATTCAGTCTACTCATCCATATAAAACTTATCATTTGTTATACTTCCAGCTAATCAAAAACTGATAACATATTTTTATTCGTAATATAGTTGGTGATTTGAGCTGTATGTTCTACCATGGAAACCCTGATAATAATAACCATAATCAGCTGTAGTTATCTAAACAATCCACTACGATAATACTATCATTCACTTACTACACCTTCCTTAAATCACCAGCACCAATAAAAATATTAAGCATATGCAAGCAGCAAGCAAGACAGCGAAAACACACACAAACACAGACACACAATCTGGAGAGTGATGTAGGGAAGGCAGGATCCATACATAGCTTTAAGAAGAGGTTCGATAAAGGTCAGGGAGAAGGGAGAGAGTGGACCTAGTAGCGACCAGCGGAGCCACGAGCTATGACTCGACCCCTGGAACCACTAGGTGAGTGTACACACACTGAAAGCGGTGTGATAAGAGCGAAACATCAACACAGCAGGATAGACGTAAGAACATAAAAAACAGGGAAGACACAGGACAAAAGAAACAAAACCCTGAAGATGTTTATGCGTTAATTTATCCTTTAACATGCATTCAAGAACTTGTCTGACCCTTTGAAAGCACTGCGAAAATACTGCAAGATAGCAGACAAGTGCACTAGTCTCAAATTAGGATGCACATGTGTATTTAAATAGTATTGAAGATGAGAGCGAGTGGTTGTGTTGAGGACACAAGGAAGGCGGAGGGGAACAACGGGAGTCAACAACTTCAAGGGCACCAGGTACATGTGAACCTCGTACAATGCTTCCTACCACCACCCAACAACTCCCTATTCCCCAACAACCACCAAGAGCAGATATGTGCAGGGGAAGATGAAATACCTAAGAAGTACTATTCAATGGCCACAGGAATGTCTAGCTTTAGGGTACCGTGATGGCGTATACCGTCATCTCAGTTTTGTGAAATCAGTAACCCAGTGGATTAAAGCGCCGTAATGTTGGTCCTGCCTACGCACGGTGTACTACTGTTTCTAATTCCCACAACTGGTTGAGATCAACTTAATTATATATATATATATATATATATATATATATATATATATATATATATATATATATATATATATATATATATATATATATATATATATATATATATATATATATATATATATATATATATATATATATATATATATATATATATTATATATATATATATATATATATATATATATATATATATATATATTATATATATATATATATATATATATATATATATATATATATATATATATATATATTATATATATATATTATATATATATATATATATATATATTATATATATATATTATATATATTATATATATTATATATATGTATATATACATACATACATACATACACACACACATGTGCGCAATACAATCGCAGACAGGCGATCTTAACGATGCAAGACAAGCCACGGGGGGATAGAAATCTTCAGCTAAAGATCCTTCAAACGTCTTCGTGCATCAGGAGCTATGCAATGCTGCAAGAGCAGCAACAGATAGATTGAGGGGAAGTTTTCTCAGAGGAAAGGTAGCGTGCTGACGTCGGCCTGTTTACTGAATTATAAGTTAGCATATGTTCTCGAAGACGTGTTTACGAGTATCAACACCAAGAGGAAAGGCTTCCTCACAATAAACAACCACAATACTTACCTTGTGGAGAAAACAGGCATTACAAGCAAGGCAAAAAATAACACTGGTTCAGACTGCTACAAGTCATCGCCAGAACCACAAGAAATTCATTACATGAACACAAAATAAACAACCTTTACTTCACGTTGACTGATTGTGAGTTGCTACAGCTTCCACTATTTCACTATAATCTGCTCCACTTTATTATTCCGCTGTTGTAAAAATGTTTCTTCTCCGACAGTCATTTGGGTATTATATCTCCACTTGAAGCCCCCCTTGGTTTGTATTCTCTCCTGCAACGCAGTTACCGGTAACGTGTCTCTACTTCGTCCACTTCTCTGAGTATTATGTATGTTATGTTCATTTCTCCTTCCTCTCTCTGGAGTAAGCTTCTTGACTTGCATTCTTTATTTGGATATTTTATTTTTCATCCGAACCAACCTTGTGGAAAGCTTTGCAACTTTTCGATGTGCCGGGTCACTATTTGGAGAAGACCCGGGCCGGATGTACCGGCGAACCTACAACAACAACCTTTTCTATTTTCATTGTTTTACTCGCTGAAGGTTTGACGCCAAAGCCGCTTATTCGAAAATATGTTCGACATATCCTGCATTACTGTGAACGCAATTTTTTATAGTATCCTCAATACCAAGTTTATATTTGCAACTTGGCACAAGTCGTCGACGTTATTCGGTTCATATCTGCTTCGTGTGATAACTTTCTGATATTTCTCATTGTTTCTGTGGTACGTTTTGCTAAGTTTGTTTTAATTCCTCGGCCATTTTCGTTACTTTATATTTGCTGGGATTGAATTCCGGCAGCCAATTTAACGACCATTCCTGTAGCCGCTTCAGGCTATCTTGTAATCTTCGGCAGTCCTCATCGATTTGTATTCTCAGCATGAGCTTTGGCTCGTCTGAGAACATTGCTACGCACGATTCATGGCCTCCTGGGAAGCTATTTACATAAACTAGGACCAATGTATTACGGAAGTGAACCTTGCTGGACTTCACTGGTTACGCTCGCCCATTCTGATACTTCGTCCCTCACAAAGGATGTTTTCTACTGTTTAGGTATTCCTTTGCAAATTATTTTAGCCTTGTTGCTTTGGCACGCCTTTCGAGTTTGCTTATTAGTCTTCCGTGTGATAAAGTGTAAAAAGATTTCTTTATAATCAAGGGATATGCAATCCGCCCACATCTCTATTCCCTATTATCGTTTCATATTAAGTTCGAGACATGACTATTCCCTCTCTGAATCCGTAAGTTGCCCTGAGTACACTATGTTCTCTCTAGGTGTTTTATCTCTCATAACTATGGACATCACTTTGCATGTAATGCGAGCACCAACATAACCCTCACCATGAAACTTTCCGCCTTCCGTAGGTTTCTTTAATAATCACCCCTAATTCCACTCCTCTACCATTCCTTTAATTAATTTACTTAAATACCAATTCATCTTCTAGCTCACCTAGTCTTCTTTCTAATGTTATAAATGCGACGGCAAAATACCACTATAATAAATCAACCGAGTATTAAGAGGACACTACACCAAATCAATTAAGTTTAAAGACAACACTAAAATCAATCTATTAAGTTCCAGGCCTAGGCCATCATTGTTGATTGCTCAATTAGGCTGCTGCTGATAATGGCCCGCTAGCCCACATAGCGATCACATCCTGCACGATCTGATACTTGGCGGAAATAGTGGTCTAGTTTCTTCTTGAAGTCTTGTACACTTGTTCCGATGTTTCTGATAGCTGCTGGCAGCGGGTTGAATAATCTTGGACCACGGATGTTGACATAGTGTTATCTTATTGTGCCCATAGAACCCCTGCCTTTAACTGGGTTTGTTTTACACTTCGTCCCATATCTCTCACTCCTGTGTGTACTTTTGAATCTAGTCATAACTCTAGAATTTCATAAACCTCACTTTCACAATATTTTTTGACAAGAAGGAAGCAGTTCAGTTAATCCAAAATAAATATTCAATGTTGTGGTTGTGATAATCAACAGTCTTAAGCACAACCACGTTAAAATAATTTAAATCTTAGGACAATATAAAACAAGTGAAAGACACGTGTGCATTCAAGATATGTTTTCAGTGCATACCTGTCTTTTCCCACAATTTTAGACCAAAATATCTTAAAGAAAATTACAACAGTTTATCCTGCGTACATGGGAATATTATGTTAATACCACTGATCCTGCAGTTCCTATATTTGTGAACCCTGCATTATATTCCTGGGAATCTCTTAATTCATAAGGATCAAAATCTTCATCAATATCAAAAAACTTCCTATCCTTATGTGTGACTTGATTAAAAGCGCACAATTTACGCTGCGAAGTGCAGAAGATAAACAGCTAGGAAAAACCCTGCAAAGTTTTCGTTAAGCTTTAAAGAAAGCCTGAAGGACTAGAACTAAACGCTGATACAACACTAGGAAGCCTATCAAGTTGTAAACCTCTAAACTCAGCACCAAGTGGAAGCGTGTCTAACCCTGGCTACCCTAGTTAGTTTCACTGGTTAGGCTAAAGCCTAGAGACTGCATGTAGAGTCATTATGGCTCCAATTCACCTCCACACTTTATTTCAAGAATGTTTTAATCCCTATAATAGTGACTTGTAAACTCAGCGACTAAAACAAACATCTACGTATAATCCAGACAAACACACACACACACACACACACCTCGGTATGTGGATATAAGCCTTAGTGTATATTAGCGATGTTCTAAATTATGATGATATCAGTACCAATATCAGCTAAATATGATATCAGTATCGCCCTAAAAGTGATATCGGTATATCAATAGCAACACTGTGACTAGCCGGGGGATCGAACCAGTGTTGTTTTAGCCAACCTCATGGTGGGCGAAAAATCGCGACGCTCTAACGCACTGGACCATTCAGTGGGTTCGATTCTCCGGCTAGTTGCAGTGTTGTTATTGATTAAATACCACTCGTTCGTGGTTACAATACTATATATATTATATATTATATATATATATATATATATATATATATATATATATATATATATATATATATATATATATATGTCGTGACGAATAGGTAAAACTTGCTATTTTGGCTTAAATAGCAACGCTCTTCTTGTCGAATAAGGCAAGCGAAAATTTGTGTATGTAATAATTTCGCAAAAATCATTCTGAACCTAACGAAAAAAAATATATTTGTGTTTATTATTAAATTACTGTAAACTTATCTAAAATATATTTAGTTGGATTAGGCTAAATTAAGCTGCACTTGTTATAATAAGGTTAGGTAAGTTTTCTAAAGTTCTTTTGGTACAAAATTATTAATTTTTACATTAACATAAATGAAAAAAAAAAAATCTTTAAACGTATAAGATAAAATTTTAGAAAGGACTTAATTTTAATGAGTTCTTGCTAAGTGACCAATTTTATCTATTCGGCACGATACACACACAAGCCTTTCGGCGTACATACACACGCCTCTTGGTGTATATACATAACCTGTTTGTCAATACATATATGTCAGAGTATACAAAACACCAATCCATACGCACTTCAGCGTGTATATAAATACCTCGTGGTGTGCAAAACAAACTACAATGTATAAATGAGCATATACATCTCGATGTATATACTGATGGTGGATGCATACACCTATAGGAACACATCTCTTAAAAGTGTATACACACTGCTGTGTGTATAATTGGTGTGGTCGTATATAGTGCGGATGGTTGCAGTAGTGGTGGTGGTGAGGCAGACAAAGGTGGTGGTGGTGGAGGCTGGCGTCAGCAACAACACGGGGAAGGTCTCCAGGCTACCGTGCAACATTTAGCCACAGTGACGTCACCCTCGCGGCCTACCTCTACTTAACAACACTCCACTTGATACATACAACATCAAACCTCGCTTACACTGCATCACACCAGTCAACGGCTCACTGTAGACCTCGCCACGGGCACGGTTCTCGCCTGCCACACACATTAAGGAGATATTATAATACAAATGATCATCATACGCCTGGCAGGAACACGAGGGACAAGGCCCCCGCTAGGGAGGTTCCATCAAGTCGGTGGTAGGCTCTTGATCCAAAAGATAGAATTTGTCCTTTCTTTCATCCTAAACGAACCTGACTGCTTCTCACACTTCAGCTGTTGTATGATCCCTACGGGTTTACTGTTTGGCCTCTCTATATAATAGTAATCTCGAAACTGGGTAAAAAATCCCCCCCCCCACACCAGGATAAGAATCCCCCTACCTTCCAACGTCAGTGCTCGATATCTCTTTCTTTTTTCCATTGTTGCGTGAAATATCGTCATAATGCCTTTTGTTTCTTATCCACGAGAACCGATATGGATGGCGGCAGCAAGAGAAGGATATGAAGGAGAGGATGCAGACCACAAACGGCCTCATCCGGCTGGCTGGTATACTGGGAAGCCCCACACAACTCATCTTTCCTAGTAAACCGTACACACAAGCACTTCAACAATAGTGGGGTGGTGTGTGTGTGTGTGTGTACTCACCTAGTTGTGGTTGCAGGGGTCGATTCACAGCTCCTGGCCCCGCCTCTTCACTGGCCACTACTGGGTCACTCTCCCTGCGCCATGAGCTTTATCATACCTCTTCTTAAAGCTATGTATGGAACCTGCCTTCACTACATCGCTTCCCAAACTATTCCACTTCCTGACCACTCTGTGACTGAAGAAATACTTCCTAACATCTCTGTGATTCATCTGAGTCTTCAACTTCCAACTGTGTCCCCTTGTTGTTGTGTCCCATTTCTGGAACATTCTGTCTTTGTCCACCTTATCAATTCCTCTCAGTATCTTATAGTCTTGTTGCAAACCTTTGCACTTTCTCTAGTTTCTTTACGTGCTTGGGTAGGTGTGGGTTCCAAACTGGTGCTGCATATTGCAATATGGGCTTAACGTACACAGTGTACATGGCCCTGAGCGATTCCTTAAGATGTCGGAATGCAGTTCTTAGGTTTGCTAGGCGCCCATATGCTGCAGCAGTTATTTGGTTTATGTGCGCCTCCAGAGATGTGCCCGGTGTTATACTCACCCCAAGATCTTTTTCCTTGAGTGAGGTTTGTAGTCTCTGGTACCCTAGACTGTACTCCGTCTGCGGTCTTCTTTGCCCTTCCCCAATCTTCATGACTTTGCACTTGGTGGCGTTGAACTCCAGGAGCTAATTGCTGGACCAGGCCTGTAGCCTGTCCAGATCCCTTTGTAGTTCTGCCTGGTCCTCGTCCGATTGAATTCTTCTCATCAACTTCACATCATCTGCAAACAGGGACACTTCGGAGTCTATTCCTTCCATCATGTCGTTCACAAATACCAGAAACAGCACCGGTCCTAGGACAGACCCCTGTGGAACCCCACTCGTCACACGCGCCCACTCTGGCACCTCGCCACGTACCATGACTCGCTGTTGTCTTCCTGACAGGTATTCCCAGATCCATTTGGAGTGCCTTCCCTGTTATCCCTGCCTGGTCCTCCAGCTTTAGCACTAATTTCTTGTGTGGAACTGTGTCAACTGCCTTCTTACAGTCCAAGAAAATGCAATCTACCCACCCCTCTCTCTCTCGTCTTAATGCTGTCACCCTGTCATACAACTCCAGTAGGTTTGTGACACAGGATTTCCCGTCCCTGAAACCGTGTTGGCTGTCGTTGATAAGCTCATTCCTTTCAAGGTGTTCCACCACTCTTCTCCCGATAATCTTCTCCATGACTTTGCATACTATACATGTCAGGGACACTGGTCTGTAGTTTAGTGCTTCATGTCTGTCTCCTTTTTTAAAAATTGGGACTACACTTGCTGTCTTCCATACAGCAGGTAATCTCCGTTTCGACAGATGTGTTAGGGGTACACATAGTGCCTCTGCTCCCTCTCTCAGGACCCATGGAGAGATGTTATCCGGCCCCATCGCCTTTGAGGTATCTAGCTCACTCAGAAGCCTCTTCACTTCTTCCTCGGTTGCATGTATTGTGTCCAACACTTGGTGGTGTACCCCACCTCTCCGGCTTTCTGGAGTCCCTTGTGTTTCCTCTGTGAACACTTCTTTGAATCTCATATTGAGTTCCTCACATACTTCGCGGTCGTTTCTTGTGATCTCTCCTCCTTCCTTCCTTAGCCTGATCACCTGGTCCTTGACTGTTTTTTTCCTCCTGATGTGGCTGTACAACAGCTTTTGGTCAGATTTGGCTTTCGCTGCTATTTCATTTTCATATTGCCGTTGGGCCTTCCTTCTTACCTGTGCATATTCATTTCTGGCTCTACAACTGCTCTCCTTATTCTCCTGGGTCCTTTGCCTTCTATACTTCTTCCATTCCTTAGCACACTTGGTTTTGGCCTCCCTGCTCCTTTGGGTGAACCACGGGTTCATCCTGGCTTTTTCATTATTCCTGTTACCCTTGGGTACAAACCTCTCCTCAGCTTCCTTGCATATTGTTGTCACATATTCCATCATCTCGTTTACTGACTTCCCTGCCAGTTCTCTGTCCCACTGAACCCCGTTCAGGAAGTTCTTCATGCCAGCGTAGTCCCCTTGTAGTTTGGCTTCTGTCGTGTCAGTATTATATATACACTTGTGTAGTGTATCAGCATTCATCTTAGTTATACAGCTGGTCCCTTTGCGTGTGACGTCAAGATACCCGCTGACGTCAGAGGCTCAGCGCATGTGCGTAGCCAGGCATAGGCGCCTACCCTTACAAGTCATTGACATACAGGCCGAACGGACGTGGCTGGGCTCTCTCCTTCACATACTGTAAATATATCGTAACCATCCTTACAAAGAGTGTCTTTGACAACCTATATATCTCTCCCAAGACCCACACAATA
Organism: Cherax destructor; assembly: GCA_009830355.1. NCBI lineage: Eukaryota > Metazoa > Arthropoda > Malacostraca > Decapoda > Parastacidae > Cherax > Cherax destructor. Next base: position 4,299 of record WNWK01003203.1, on the reverse strand, counting down.
CTTCATTCGTCTGGCCCGTCCTGCTTCCCCCTCCACTTGTAGCTCTACTGTGTATTCGAAGCTTAAAACCACATGATCACTGGCCCCAAGGGGTCTTTCATATGTGATGTCCTCAATATCTGCACTACTCAAGGAGAATACTAGGTTCAGTCTCGTTGGTTCATCCTCTCCTCTCTCTGGTAGTGTCCCTTACGTGTTGGTACATGAGGTTTTCCAGTACCACCTCCATTATCTCAGCCCTCCACGTTTCTTGGCCCCCATGTGGCTCCAAGTTCTCCCAATCGATTTCCGTGTGGTTGAAGTCACCCATGATCAGTAGCTTTGCCCTGCTCACATGAGCCCTTCTGGCCACTTCAGCCAGTGTGTCAACCATCGCTCTATTACTCTCATCATACTCTTGCCTTGGCCTCCTGCTGTTCTGTGGTGGGTTATACATCACTGCAATTACCACGTTGGGACCTCCAGACTGAAGCATTCCTACTAAGTAATCTCTTGCTTCTCATCTGTCTCCTCTCTCCAGTTCATCAAAATCCCATCGGTTTTTGATCAGCAGTGCCACTCCACCACCCCCTCTGTTCCCTCTGTCTTTCCTCAGGATCTGATATCCCGTTGGAAAGATGGCATCTGTTTTCATACCTGTGAGCTTGGTTTCTGCAAGAGCTATGATGTCCGGTGATGCCTCTGACTCTTTCGTGCCACTCCTCCCACTTATTTGTTATTCCGTCAGCATTGGTGTACCATACCTTCAGTTCCCTCTCCAACACTGTGTTTTAGGGGGGTCTGTGATGGTGGGGGATCTGGCAGTGTACTGCAGGATTCTATAGCGGAGTGTTGGGTGGGGGCTGTGAGTGTGGATTGTGGTTTGTGTTGGGATAGCTTGACTGGTTGTGGGGTTCTGGGGATGGTTGTGTGTGTGCTTGCTCTTGTTGCTCTGCCCTGCTCTGGTTGTCCTCTGCTGATTCTGTCCTTGTCTCTCCTCCTAGCTCCTTTCGCTTTTGTGTCCTCTCCCTCAGCTGCTACTGTTCTGTTTTTGTTCTGTCTTGGTCTAGGAACACCCTCTTGTATTCTGCCGATTCCTTCAACCATGGTTTCTCTTGGAGGATCCTGTCCCGCACTGTTTCTGTCCTGAAAATCAGCTTGATCAGTCGTTTTCTCCCCTTCAAGTACCCCCATATTCTCTGAAAGTTTACAATCTCTGACATGTCCTCTTCACCTATTTCTGTGATGATGTTCTCAATCTCCTTTCTTTCTGCCTGCCGTCTTTCAGTGTGTGTCCTTCCCTCACTCTCCTGGAGTCCATGAATAAACATTGTCTTCACCCTCCCCTCCTCCCATTGCCTTTCCCTCTGTAACTCTGGTTCCTGTCTGTACATGGCCATTTTCTTCCTTATTTTTTCCTGTGGTGGCATGGTCGTGCCTCTGCATCTGACCTATCCCCCTCTCCACCTGCACCAAGCTGCTCTTCCCCTTCACTCCTTGGCAGGCTGATAGGGTCTTAGCGTAAGTTATATCTCCTTCCTTCCCGTTGGGCCCCTCGTTCAGTAGGGGCGTACCAGCTTCAGATGCTGTGTCTTCTTTGGTCAATACCTCATATTCTAGGACCCTTATCCTGGCTACTGCAGCTTCGACTTGTGACTCCCAATTCTTCTTCTCCTCCAACCTCTTTTCCAATTTCACAGAAAGCTCTGTCTCCATTTTTTGCAGAAAGCTCTCCTATTTTTCTCTCCCACTCTTGTTCCATCCTTTTGCACTGCTCTTCCATCCATTCTTCCCTGCCAGAACCATTCTCCTCTGATCCCTGGGTCCTTTGAGTCCCCCTCTGACCTACCATTTTGTGTTTGTGTAAATTTATCTTAAACCAAAATTCACCCAGCTCCTCAGGCAGTACGCCATGTAGTAACAGTATAATTAAGTAGACATTTAAACATCTACAGAGCGCAACACAGAGGCCCTAAAATTCTAATTACTCTGGAATTCTTTGATTTCCTAACGAGTTTATTTACCAAATTGTCCAGGAACTTATATTTTCTCAAAGATATGAGGGGTCTGTAACCTGTACAGAGGAAGCTGTAACGACCTAAAACCTCTGTAAATGATTGTCACTCTCAGAGTTTGACATTACTTTCTTTTGACTTGCTGTGTCAGGAGATAGGTGCCGACCTTTTACTGTAAAATCAAAGTTTGACACACCATCTTGTGTAACAACAGTATATGCGCATATCCAGAGTATATTACTCACACCATCTATGGATGTTTAGTTATCACTGTTTCTACTTGATCGTGTTCCATCTGTAAGGCTTCTCTTCATGATACTATTAGTTTCACATTCTTTCCCTCTGGTCTCCAACAAATGAGAATATGAAAGTTAAATTGTCGATATGTTCACCAATGTGAAGAGCCTGCGAGTTGAGGCGAGCGCCTACGGAATAAATAAAGTAATGAGAAATCACCGGCATGAGGTAACAAGGTGTACTGTGTCTTCCCCGTGTCTTCGAGGTGATACCCTGAGCTATGGTACCATACCAGTGGCAGTGTTTATGAGCTTTACAGGAAGCTGATGTGTGAAGAAGTTGCGAGAATATCCCACTCATTACTAATTAGCTCTTTCCATGAATCTGGAATCACGAATCTCAACAGTCAAGTTTCGAGTTCTCTGGAAAAAATCTTCGCCATTAATTTCGCTAGATACAATACACGACAGAAATGCAAGTAATGATATCTTGTTATGCCTTGCGGTTACCTATCACCCAAGTCACACTGGAAGTTTTAGCTTGCTTTTATTGGCAGTCTTCCCGGAGAGGTTAAGCACCTTCCTGAATACCGACTTCAGAAGTTAACTATATTCATGTAACTGATGAATGAAAATTTAGCATAAACGAATTAGCACAGTGAAGTACAAAGCCTAAAAATCACCAGTTTTCTTTCCCCATTTTCTCGTGTCATTCAGCTTACTCAAAAATAGTCAGAGTAGGCTGCCAGTGCGATGATTATTGCGGCTTTTCACAAATACAATTAAGTTAAAAAAATGCAAGTGAATTCACAACTTACTCATCAATAGAAAATGAAAATTGGCGAGTTTCTGTCGTCCACCATAACCCTTATCAAATTTGGATTGACCAAGACTACAATAAATGTCGCAATCCCTATGCCTATTCTTGGAAGACGAATCCCGATCTTGCATGATACCTTTGATATACCTTTGAAGAGTTTCGAGAGTATCTACTCTCTGAGCCCGGCCATGGGCCAGGCTCGTCTGGTGCTTGCCTGGTCAACCAGGCTGTTGCTGTGGAGGCCGCGCCCCATATCCATCACAGCCTGGTTGATCTGGCACCCGGAGAAGATATTTGTCCAATTTCCTCTTGAAGGCTTTCACACTGGTTCCAGCCGTGTTTCGGATATCTTCTGGTAAGATGTTGAATAGTCTGGGACCCGGATGTTAAATTACAGTGTCCCGTATTGTCCCACCGCACCCCGTCCTCACTGGGTTATTTTACACTTTCTCCCATATCTCTCACTCCAGTATGTTGTTATGGCAGTGTGCAGATTTGGGACCAGGCCCTCATACTTTCATGTATATATTATCATGTATCTCTCTCCTCCGCTCCAATGAGTACATGTTCAAGACTTGAAGGCGTTCCTAATAATTTAGATGTTTCAATGGCTCAATGTAGCGTAAACGATCTCTGGATTTGTTCCAGCTCGTATTTCTCCTGTCCCTGAAGGGGCCCAGCACTGAGCAGTATTCTAAGTGAGGGAGCACTAGGTTTGAATAGTGTCACCATCGGCCTTATTTCCCTTGTTTTGAAAGTTCTCAACCCACCCCTGTCATCTTCCTGGTGTTGTGATCTTTGTCTTGTTATGGTCTTTAAACGACAGATCAGCAGACATAATTATTCCCAAGTCCTTTACGTGTTCTTTCGTTCTATGTGGTGACCCTTCATTTTTATAGTGTTCCTTTTGAGTTCTTCATTTTTCCATACCTAACAGTGAAACTTATCACCATTGAACGCATGTTGTTCTCTACTGCCCATTGGAAGACCCTGCTTATGTCCTCCTGTAATTTTTCAGTGTCCCTACTGTAGTGACTTTCATGTTTATTTTAGTGTCATCTGCAAATGATGATACAAAAGTGTGCTGGTGTTTTTATCTATGTCTGCTATGAGGATGAGAAACAGCAGAGGGTGCAGACAGTGCCTTGGGGGCACTGAGCTTGACCTCGCTGATGCTGGATCTTGCCCTGTTCACTACTACTTTTTGTGTTCTTTGTGTTAGGAACTCAAAAATCCATCTGCCTACCTT